>CAUYON010000698.1:0-14610 GCA_963573935.1 Arctocebus calabarensis
CTGCAACCAAAAAATGGCCGGGCGTTGTGGCGGGCGCCTGTGGTCCCAGCTACTTGGGAGGCGGAGGCAGGAGACTCGCTTGAGCCCAGGAATTGGAGGTTGTTGTGAGCTGTGATGCCACCGCACTCTATCCAGGGTGACAACTTGAGGCTCTGTCTCAAGAAAAAAAAAAGAATGTAAGTTACAATAATTTAAAATTTTCACTCATTTACCTTGATACAAATAAGGAGCCTGATGAAATTTACATAGTAGTAAAAGTGAGAGGAAAATTCTTTCAACAGACCCTTTACCCCTTTTAAGCCTCTGCCTGTATAGGAGAGCAGTAGCATACTTGTCTTTAGACTGTCCAGTGTTTATATGGATTTACACTTTGCAGTGAGGTGAGCAATTCTACAATACCTTAAAACATATGATTTAGAGTAAGTTTCACTGAGAAAAGTTTTTTTTTTTTTTTTGGAGGCAGAGTTTCACTATGTCACCCTCGGTAGAGTGCAGTGCCATCACAGCTTACAGCAACCTCTAACTCTTGGGCTTAAACAATTCTCTTGCCTCAGTCTCCCAAGGAGCTGGGACTACAGGCGCCCGCCACAAAATCCGGCTATTTTTTGTTGCAGTTGTCATTGTTTAGCTGGCTGGGGCCAGGTTCGAACCTGTCAGCCTTGGTGTATACAGGCACCAAGCTGAGAAAAGTACTTTCTTTTTTTTTGAGGCACAGCCTCAAGCTGTTGCCCTGGGGTGACAGAGTGCTGTGGCATCACAACTCACAGCAACCTTCAACTCCGGGGCTCAAGCGATTCTCCTGCCTCCGCCTCCCAAGTAGTTGGGACTACCGGCAGCCCCACAACACCCGGCTATTTTTTTTTTTTTTTGGTTGCAGCTGTCATTGTTGTTTGGTGGGCCTGTGCTGGATTCGAACCTGCCAACTCAGGTGTGTGTGGCTGGTGCCTTAGGCGCTTGAGCCACAGGCTCCGAGCTGAAAAGTACTTTTTTTTTTTAAATGAATTTTGTGCCCACTAGGTGGCCTACACCTGTTATCCCAGCACTCTGGGAGGCTAAGGAGAATTGCTTGAGCTCAGAAGTTGGAGACTAGCCTGAGCAAGAGAGAGACCTTGCTTTCACTAAAAATAGAAACATTAGCTGTGCATCACTATGCATGCCTGTAATCATAGCTACGGGGGAGGGTGAGACAAGAGGATTTCTTGAGCCCAGGAGTTTGAAGTTGCAGTGAGCTATAATGACAACTTGCACCCTACAGAGAGCAAAAGAGCGAGACTCTGTCTCAAGAAAATAAAAAAGATTAATTTCTATGAGCATTGATTTGTTTTTTGTTTGTGGTGCAGCTTTCTTAGAATATATTTTTATTTAGCCATCATATACAATTTAGATTCATAGGATTCCACTTGCACAGATACCATCTACTTTTTTTTTTTTTTTTTTGAGAAAGAGTTTCGTTTTTATACCCTGGGTAGAATGCCATGGTGTCACAGCTCACAGCAACCTCAAACTCTGGGCTTAAGCAACTCTCTTGCCTCAGCCTCCCAAGTAGCTGGGACTACAGGCAACCACCACAACACCTGGCTATTTTTATTTATTTGCTCTGGCTCAGGTTGGTCTAGAACTCATGAGCTCAGGCAATCCACCTGCCTCAGCCTCCCAGAGAGCTAGGATTACAGGCTTGAGCCGCTGCGCCTGGCCTAACATGTTTATTTTTTGAGGCTATGATACACATCATTACACCATATTTAACATTTTGAGGTATGGAAGGTAACATGACTTTTCTTGTTCCGGGGTATACTATCTTCATAGAGAAAGAAATGTATATAGATTGAAGAATTGAATTATTTAATAGTAAAGTATTAATAAAAGTACTTATTAGATATAGTATACATTGTAAATGCTCAGATTTTATGAGATTCTTAGAAGGAGTTTGTTTTATTTCAGATTAATATGAGGGCACAAGTGATTAGGTTACAATGTTTGCATTTCTTAGGTAAGGTCCCTGTTGTAGTTGTGCCCATCACTCAGGCCATATGCTCTTACATTGTGCCCATTTGGTGAGAGCACACCAATCCCTACCCCACCCCCTCTTCCCACCAACTTGAATTAAATTGAATTTTTCTCTTGTGTAGGAGTGTATTAATTCAGGTACTGGCTTCTTATTAGTATTGAATACATTGGATACTTGATTTTCCATTCTTGTGATACTTTGCTAAAGAGAATGTTCTTCATCTCTCTATCCAGGTTAATACAAAAGTTGTAAAGTGTCCATCTTTTTATGGCTAAATAGTATTCCATGGTATATACCTTAGTTTATTAATCCATTCATGGGTTGATGGGCACTTGAGTTGATTCCATATCTTGGCGAATTTAAATTGAGCTGTCATAACAATCTAGTGCAAATGTCCTTATGATAAAATGATATTTTTTTTCTTCTGGGTACTTAGTAATGGGATTGCAGAACCAAATGGAGAGCCTATTTTGAGTTCTTTGATGATTCTCCATACTTGCTGTTGGAAAAAGCTTTGAACCAGCACTACCCAAGTCAGTTCCATGACTGGTAGCTAGTGCTGAGCCATGATGATGTTTGCAGTGCTATTCTTAGGAGGAATATTCTTTGTTTTATTTTGTTTTGAAATTAAGTTTGTCACCTTTTTTTAGTGTTTAATTAGCTAGCCTCTTATGAAATGATGGTTGTAGAATATGGTAGTTGTTTTCTTTCTCCCAATATTCTGACTTGGACAAATGAAAAACTGGCATGCTACATTGGGCTCCAAACAGATTAAAACTTCATCAATTCATTAGATTCCAAACTTTCCTAAATTGATTTGACATAAATTTATTGTTCCAAGAAGGAAGCTGCAGCAAGTAAAAGAAAACATTGTAACCTCCAACAGTACTGTGCCTGTTTTTTGTTTTTGTTTTTAAAAATTTTTTTGTTTTTTTAATTTTTAAAAAATACTGTGACTTTAATGGTTTATTTCTCTCTTTTATAGTAGATCTTAGGTAAGTAGGCCAGCTGAGAGGTTATCTCTGCTCCATATAGTTATTTAGGGACTTGAGTTCCTCCTATCATGTTATTCCAGCATACCTCAGGCCCTTGTCATTGCAAGATTAGATAAAGTGTGTTGCTTTTTTTTTTTTTTTTTTTGAGACAGAGCCTGAAGCTGTCACCCTGGGTAGAGTGCTGTGGCACTACAGCTCACAGCAACCTCCAATTCCTGGGCTCAAGCAAGTCTCCTGCCTCCACCTCCCAAGTAGCTGGGACTATAGGCGCCCGCCACAACGCCCGGTCGTTTTCTGGTTGCAGCCGTCGTTGTTTGGTGGGCCCGGGCTGGATTTGAACCCGCCAGCTCAGGTGTACGTGGCTGGCGCCTTACCCCGTGGAGCCACAGGTGCCGAGCCGAGTGTGTTGCTTTGAATTTCAGCAGCCAGGAAGAGAAAAGAAGAAGCTGTGTCTAAAGTCCTAAACCAGAAAGTACCACATGCCATTTGGCTCTAATTCCATCAATGAGGATAAAGTTAAGGACCAAACCCAAGGACAAGGTAATGGGAGATAATCTTAGTAATGAAAACAAAGAGGTATTATAATGGAAAATTAACAGTCTGGGTCACATAATACCATTGAGAGAAAGCTATTTACATAATTAATTTGTGTAACCATTCTATACTGTGGGTGGATGCAAGATTCACTGTAATAATTATAGTGTTTTTAAATATTTTTAAACCAGGTATAGTGGCTCACACTTGTAATTCTAGCACTTTGGGAGGCCAAGTTGGGAGGACCACTTGTGACAAGGAGTTTGAGACCAGCTTGGGCAACATGGTGTAACAGAAAAAATAACCTGATAAAAAGTATGAAAAGGTTTTCTGTCTCTTCAAACCCCTCTTAACCTTTTCAAAGACAAAAAACTACATCCTTGTCTCAGGAGGGGCAGTGAAGTGCCCTTGGTTCTTTGTGCCACAGGAGATGAGTCTGGCTAATCACTAGATTGTCTTAGCCAAAAACAGGATTAATCAAAAACCATTACCTTAAAAGTTCTTTCTTTCTTTCTTTTTTTTTTTTTTTTTTTTTTTTGAGACAGAGTCTTACTTTGTCACCCTCAGTAGAGTGCCATGGCATCAGAAACTCTAAAACTAAAACTCTAAAACATTCAGCACCCTAAAACTCTTGCATTCCAGTGATCCTCTTGCCTCAACCTCCAGAGTAGCTCTGACTGTAGGTGCCCACCACAATGCCTGGTTATTTTTTTAGAGGCAGAGTGTCACTCTTGCTCAGGCTGGTCTCCCAATTCCTGAGCCCAAGCAATCCATTGCCTAGGCCTCCCAGAGTGCAGGATTACAGGAGTGAGCTACCATGCCCAACCATCCTTGTTCTTCTGTTGTGGGCTCTGGGACAAGTGCTAAACTTTTGATAACAGAATTTGACATCACTGGGTGGGCCCATTGGTGCCCCAGTAGAATGGCATCCCACAATTGCTGAAAGAGGCAGAGAACAGCCCTGAGTCAAAACCATGAATCTTCATGGGTAGGAGTAACTTCTTTTTGATGTGAGAGAGCAAGGGATGGTCCCAGCAGCTGCTGGAGCCTTTCTTTGCTCTGGGGAACTCCTGTTTCTGTCTCCCCAAAATAGACACAGCTCCCTGCAACCTGAACTGAGTTGAGGAGAAGGAAATGAATTTGGAAAGTATCTAGACACCAGCCTTTTGTTGGATAAGTTCCCCAGCATGCATGCCAGGGCCCTGATTCCACCCATGTTTCAGAAGGTTTCAGACCTTCCTGTAGGTTTTATTTGTTTTGACATGCCGTTTAGGGGTGCAAGTCATGAGGTGAGTAGAACTAAGGAAACTGGTTTGAATTTTGAGCTCATTTGTGGTTCCCAGGGAGTAGGGGGACTAGCCCCCTATTTGGCGGGGGATTCTCAGGAAACAGGAGGATTGAGTCAGTCATTTGAAGCTCAGGTCACTTAATAGGGAGGCTTATGAGATGCTTCTTGGTATTATTCATATTATGAAGCAGCCTGGCCAAACTGCAACAAAAAAATAGCCAGGTGTTGTGGTGGGCGCCTGTATTCCCAGCTACTTGGGAGGCCAAGGCAAGAGACTCTCGTAGGCCCAGGAGTTGGAGGTTGTTGTGAGCTGTGATGCCACAGCACTCTAACTCAGGGCAACAGCTTAAGGCTCTGTCTCAAAAATAAATATATAAATAAAGGGCAAATTATATCAAGGAAAATTCAGAACTCAAATGGTTGACCTGCCACTACTAGTTAGAATGTTGAGTCTCAAGGTCTCTGCTCAAGATAAACTCATTGTTTATGGTATACAAAATGATGTGTGTTTATAAAATTTTGATAAATTGGGTCCTCTTACCTCCACCAGAACTCAGCTGTTGGCTGGGGCAAGACACTGGGAGGGGCACAGCCTGAGAGTAGACCCCGTGGGAGGGAGGACCAGCACATGTGGCCCACCACCAAGTGGTTCACAGCAAGGGGAGAGGAATGCCTGCCACTGCTGCCATCTAGGCACCATGGGGCTGTGGAGGGTACCCTTTGACCTAATTCTTTAATCTCATATTGATTATGTTGTGACTCGTGTTCAGAAAAGGTCTCTCCTTGCCCCAGCACTGGGGTCTGTTTGGCCAATGGGTACCCATAGCCAGGGAAAGGCAATTAGCATGAATCCTTTGCTTTTGGTTAATATGACCTTTAAAGTAAGCTAAAAACTGTGGTCATTCTGCTGCTAGGCCACATAAGGGTCCTTTGAGGCAGTTGAAAGGAGAGGTTACCCTGGTGTGGGGTATGATCAGGATCATGGATGCTTTTTGGAACAAATGAAGGACATTGGAAAGAACGCTGTCCAAAATTGCAAAAGGCACCAGATAACAAGAAGCTCTCTGGAAAGCAAATGGTTCCTTCAAGTCCAGGTCTCAGATGATGAAGGAAGGGACCCAGGAGTCCCTTGCCTCACTAGTTGCTCCAACCTAAATATCCCCATAAAAGTCCTAGGTGCAAATTGACCCAGGAGTCCCGTGCCTTACTATTAGCTCCAACCCAAATATCCTCATAGAGGCTTGGCACCCATAGCTCAGTGGTTAGGGTGCCAGCCACATGTACTGGGGTTGGTGCTGGGGTTTTGAACCCCGCCTGGGCCTGCTAAACAACAAAGACAACAACAAGAAAAAATAGCCAGGCATTGTGGGAGGCACATGTAGTCTACCTACTTGGGATGCTGAGGTAAGAGAATTGCTTAAGCCCAAGAGTTTGAGGTTGCTGTGAGCTGTGATGCTGCTGCACTCTACCCAGGGTGACATAGTGAGACTCTGTCTCAAAAACAAACAAAAAAAACCCCAAATATCCTCATAGAAGCCCTGGGGACCTGATTAGTGGACTTTTACAAGTAAGGGCACCTGGGGCACTGAAGCCCTGGATGCAAATTGATAGTTGGAATTCGATCGTCACGAACAAAATAGACAGAAACAATCTTCTGGGGTCCTTCTGGCTGCCATTTGACCCAGCACCAGCCCTGCCTCATGCTCTGGGAGCCAGGCAGGCAGTGGCTGGGAGGGGCCAGCTGGCAGGGCTTGGTGAAACATGCAGGAAACTGCCATTGTGGAGCATTTCACTTTAAAGTTAAGGCTTCAACACACCAGCACATCATTATAGCATTGGCAAGAAGAAAGCTACCAAAAGTGAGGAAGGCTATATAGGCTGCTGGGACACTGGGGTGTATAGAGAACATTTTAATTCCCCATACCAATGAGAATGGGTAATAACCTTGTACAAACGATATGAGCAATTCTTACTTACATTTGAGTGACAGGATCCTGGAACTGGGGTGGCCTTGCAGTGCTGCTGGACTGTGTTAGGAACTTTAAAAGGTATTTCCTGGCCTGTTTGATGGGAGCTTATCTGGGGACTTGTGGAATCTGTAATTGGACAGGTTTGCAAACATCAGGCTACTTAACTAAGGTCTCTAGGAAGAGACAGGGTTCTACCGTGTCTGGATCTCAGACTTTGAACTGATAACAAAGCCCTTATATAGGGCCCTCAAAGGACAGATGTGAAGTCCCTGATCTGTACTACAGACTGTCAAAATGCCTCTGGAAAAACATTTTTTTTATTTTTTTTGAGACAGAGCCTTAAATCTGTTGCCCTGGGTAGAGTTCCCTGGCATCACAGCTCAGCAACCTCCAACTCCTGGGTTTAAGCAATTCTCTTGCCTCGGCCTCCCAAGTAGCTGGGACTACAGGTGCCCACCACAAAGCCCGGCTATTTCTTTCTTTCTTTCTTTCTTTTTTTTTTTTTTTTGAGACAAAGCTTCAAGCTGTTACCCTGGATAGAGTGCTGTGGCATTCATAGCTCATAGCAACCTCCAATTCCTGGGCTCAAGTGAGTCTCCTGCTCCACCTCCCAAGTAGCTGGGACTATAGGTGCCTGCCACAATGCCCGGCCATTTTTTGGTTGTAGCCGTCATTGTTGTTTGGCGGGCCCTGGCTGGATTCAAACCCGCCAGCTCAGGTGTACATGGCTGGCACCTTAGCCTGTTGAGCCACAGGCACTGAGCCTATTTTTTTTTTTTCTTTTTTGAGACAGAGTCTCAAGCTGTTGCCCTGGGTAGAGTACTGTGGCATCACAACTCACAGCAACTTCCAACTCCTGGGCTCAAGTGATTCTCTTGCCCTAGCCTCCCAAGTAGCTGGGACTACAGGCACCCACCACAACACCTGGCTATGTTTGGTTGTAGTTGTCATTATTGTTTTAGCTGGCCCAGACTGGATTCGAACCCGCCAAGCTCCAGTGTATGTGGCTGGCACCTTAGCCTCTTGAGCTACAGGCACCAGGTCAGCCTTTGGGAAACTAAAACAGGCCCTTATGACTATCCTTGGGATTTCCTGAGTCATAGGAAGAATTTAAATACTATGAAAAGCAAGGAATGAGCCTTGAGTTTTAGTATAGAATGGTGGGAGACTTCCTAGGTCAGTGGCATACTTCTCAAAGCCACTGAACAATATTTTCTCTTTTTTGAGACAGAGTCTCACTCTGTTGCCCAGAGTGCTGTGGCAACAGTACTGTAACTGTACTGTAACAGTGACTGTAAGCATCAGTCTAGCTTACAGCAACTTCAAACTCCTGGGCTCAAGTGATTCTCCTGCCTCAGTCTCCCAAGTTTCTGAGCCTATAGGAGCACACCACCATGCCTGGCTATTTTTTTCTATTTTTAAGTAGAGATGGGTAACTCATTCATGCTCAGGCTGATCTTGATCTCCTGAGCTCAAGGGATCCTTCCACCTCAGTCATCCAGAGTGATAGGATTATAGGCATGAGTCACTGTGATATGCCCACCACCGAACAATACTGTGAGAGGATGGTCTCTTTGTCTCTGGGCAGTGAGTTGTTATTAGGACTGTGTTTTTTCTCAATACTGCCACCCTTTTGCCAGACAAAGAGAATGAGCCTCAGGAACATGCCTGTTTAGGGGTTCAGTAGGTTTCTTGATATGCAATGATCTGAACAGTAAGCATTGCCACCCGGTACTTTAGCTCTGAAAGTCAAGCTGATTGCCAGAGGAAATCAGGCCACTAGCAAAATAATTAAGGAGGTCACTGGGGGTGATCTTTTCCTTGGGGCCTTGGTACCCTGGCTAGATTTAGATATCTAAAACTAAAACTCTGGAGCTCTGACACTTGGGATGGTGCAACTAAATGGAGACAGAATTCTCACAGACTCTTCTACCCCAAGCTTTGGTTTAGCTTCTTATGAGGCACCTGCATGAATACACACATTGAGAATGTGGTACCTTAATGGATTTGGTTGGACCTCATTTGAGAGGACCCCATTTGCAACTGTTTATGTGACCGGGGCAGTTCAAGTAAAGAAGGGCAGCCTTCTGCACAGGGAGCCCGACATGTGGGGGGTCTACCCTTTCAGTGATTGGCAATTTCACTCAGATTCCTACATTTGTATCAGTAAATACTATTTTTCAGGCTGAGTAGAAGCTTGTCTTAAGAGAAGAAAGGAGGCTCGGCGCCTGTGGCTCAACGGGCTAAGGCACCAGCCATATACACCTGAGCTGGCGGGTTCGAATCCAGCCCCAGGGCCCACCAAACAACAATGACAGCTGCAACCAAAGAATGGCCAGGCACTGTGGCGGGCGCTTGCAGTCCCAGCTACTTGGGAGGTGGAGGCGTGAGACTCGCTTGAGTCCAGGAGTTGGAGGTTGCTGTGAGCTGTGAGGCCACAGCACTCTACCCAGGGTGACAGCTTGAGGCTCTGTCTCAAAAAAAAAAAAAAAATAATAAGAGAAGAAAGGAGCATCTGAGGTACCCGAAAGCCATCTGAAGGAACTCATTCTGAAATGGGCTTCAGGGGCTCGGCGCCTGTGGCTCAGCGAGCTAAGGCGCCAGCCATGTACACCTGAGCTGGCGGGTTCGAATCCAGCCCGGGCCCGCCAAACAACAATGATGGCTGCAACCAACAACAACAACAAAAAATGGCCGGGCGTTGTGGCGGGCGCCTGTGGTCCCAGCTACTTGGGAGGCAGAGGCAAGAGACTCGCTAGAGCCCAGGAATTGGAGGTTGCTGTGAGCTGTGTTGCTACGGCACTCTCTCCAGGGTGACAGCTTGAGGCTCTGTCTCAAAAAAAAAAAAAAAAAAAAAGAAATGGGCTTCAGGGGCTGCCAGCCCAAGACAGGGACTTTGTGAGTTCCTGTGTTCTTATACCAGTGCATAACAGGAGCAGGCCTCAGTGGATGAGAAGATGACAGGTGGCAGCATCCTACAGGCCAGGCAGATGGAGGATGGCATGCTGCTGATGGATGCCATGGCCAGGCAGCTGCAGAGACAGCAGCTCCTCCTCAATGAATCACCATGTTTGGCTCCTCCATGGCGGTGTCCATTTGGAGAAACCTTGCTTTCCTCTATCTGCACCTGGAGATGCTGCACAGTGTCCTGTGGCTACCCATGAACTTTTTCAAATAGACCCCCAGTGGGAACCTGGGGGACTATTTCTCCAAGAAGCTGAACACAGTGGACTCAATGATCTCACCGGTCATCTGAATGGTCATAGGCTCCTTTCCTCCACACAAAATGATAATGGACCATCCTTTGTATCTAAGGTACCCAGAAAGTAAGCAACGTCCTATGTCTACAATGAAAATTACATACATCCTGGAATTGATGCAGAAAACATCCAAATTAGGATAAGGTATTGCCTCTTGCCCTGCTTGGACTAAAGGTAGCTATTTCTTTATTTATTTGAGAAAAGTCCCACTATGTCACCCTCGGTACAGTGCCATGGAATCACAGCCCACAGCAACCTCAAACTCTTGTGGGGTCAAGTGATTGCCTTGCATCAGCCTCCCGAGTAGCTGGGACTACAGGCGCCTGCCACAAAGCCAGGCTATTTTTAGAGACTGGGGTCTGTCTCTTGCTCAGGCTGGTCTCGAACCTTCAACTTAGGCAATCTGCCGGCTTCAGCTTCCCAGAGGCCTAGGAGTGTAGGTGTGAGCCACCGCGCCCAGCCTGAGAGTTTTGAAACTTTTATAGCTACCTGCTAGAGTTAGTTCAGATACACTTTAATAAGATACAAAAATCTGAATGTGTCCTTTCCATGTTTACACTTTCTAATTTAATTTTAGTAAATCATTTTGAGGACTGGAGGGAAAACCTCACTAACCTGAAGGACTTTGTCTTCAGTGCAGGTTGAGACGCACCGCGTCTGTCTCAATAAGGAACTACAGTGCCCAGAATTCCCCAAATACGTAAGCGCCGTCCCTTCCGCCGACTCGCCGCAACCCCCCCGGGATATGTAGTGAGCGTCTTTCGCGACGCACGCTGCTCTTGCTCGGCCTTTTTTCCTGGCTTGGGGACAGACTACGTGGGGAAAGGTGATGTCTCCTGAGGAAAGGCTAACAATCCGGGGATAAGAGGGGTGAGCGAGACAACTGAGCCAGTTACACTCGTTGTTAGAGAGCAATAACCCTGACTTACAAGCCTTTGTAACCCGGGATCTTCCAGAAAAGTTAATAGGCGTTTAGGGAAACCCTTGCTGGCAAGTGAGGGCCTGTTAGCGGCGCCGGCGGTTCTTCTTTTCTCATTCAACACGTCTTTGGGCCAGGGATGCAGGATACCTTTGACAAACGGAGACCTTCTTACGAGCTTTTGGGTACTGCGGAGCGCGGAGGACTCGGGCTGGGCCGGGCCCACTCCTAACCGGGACTGCGGAGAGCCTTTCCGCTTATTTGCTCAGCTCTGACAAACCCGGTCGGTGTTTACCGTGCACTGGGGCTGTTCACACCTCCTACCTATCCCTTCTTTAGTTACGTGACTTCCCCAGGATCCCTCAGTGGGGGACTCAACACCACTGTACTCTATCTACCCTTTGAGCAACCTGCACTTTCAGTTCTGGATGGATAGTAAGTATGCTTTGCTTTGCGCAGGGACGTCTTGTGTAGGTTGTGACCCAGGTCACCTTGGGTCAGGATCCTGTGTTGATTGCCGCAAAGTAGCCAGTGCATTTGCATTATTTTTGCTTGTTAACAGTTAGTTTGGCATGGCTATGGTGAGGGGCGTAAGGCATACTTACTGATTCAATAACAAGGTGTTGGTTTATTGATGTAATTGAGACTGTTCAGGTAGAAAGAACTGGGTTGTAGACCCAGCTTCACTAGTACTAGAGCAATTCTATAACTTTTTTTGAACCTACTTTTCCTTATATGTGTAATAGAAGTGATGATATCTACTTGGAAGTTTAATTGAGAGAGTTCTATGGGATAATTTATTCTAAATATTCTTTGGGCCAGGCGCAGTGACCCAAGCCTATAATCCTAGCACTCTGGGAGGCCTAGCCTAGTGAAGTGTCTGAGCTCAGGAGTTCCGGATCCCATCTCTATTAAAAATGGAAAAATTACCTGGGTATTGTGGTGAGTGCCTATAATCCGAATAGCTACCCGTGTGGCTGAGGCAAGAGGATTACTCCATTCAGGAGTTTGAGGGTGCTGAGCGCTATGACGCCAGGGCACTCTACCCAGGGCAACAGAGTGATTCTGTTTCACACACACACAAAAAAGTTCTTTGTAAATTGTAACATATTACAAAACTATTACATGATACCATTTTATTTCCAGCTTTTGTAACTGTTGCTTTATATGGGCTTGGCTCTGGTAACTCAGTGGTTAGGGTGGGGCTGGAGGGTTCAAACCCGGCCAGAGTCTGCTAAACAACTATAGCCAGGTGTTGTGACAGGCGCCTGTAGTCCTAGCTACTAGGAGGCAAAAGCAAGAGAATCGCTTGAGCCCAAGAGTTTGAAGCCACTGTGAGGTGTGACACATGACACTCTTCCGAGGGCAATAAAGTTAGACCCTATCTCAAATAAATAAATAAAGTATGTATAATATATTCTAAAATAAATTATAATTTTTCATAATTATCTTCTTATATTGCTTTAACATGTCTTGGACTATTACTTGATTTCTTAATTTTTTTTTTTTTTTGCTGACCTCAGTAGAGTGCAGTGGTGTCACAGCTCATAGCAACCTCAAACTCTTGGGCTCAAGTAATTCTCTTGCCTCAGCCTCCCAAGTAGCTGAGACTATAGGCACCCACCACAATGCCCTGCTGTTTTTTTGTTGCAGTTGTCATTGTTGTTTTAGCAGGCCTGGGCTGGATTTGAACCTGCCAGCCTTGGTGTATATGGCCAGTGCCCTACCCACTGAGCTATGGGTACAACCCAGAAGGCCCCTTTATTCTTTTCTTTTATGTTTTTTTTGAGACAGAACCTCAAGCTGTCACCCTGAGTAGAGTGCTGTAGCATCACAGCTCACGGCGACCTCCAACTCCTGGGATCAAGCTATTCTCCTGCCTCTACCTCCTAAGTAACTGGGACTACAGGCACCTGCCACAACACCCAGCTATTTTTACGTTGCAACCGTTGTTTGGCAGGCCTGGGCTGGATTTGAACCTGCTAGTTCAGGTGTATATGACTGGCACCTTAGCTGTTTGAGCCACAGGCGCCAAGCCTTTTTTTTTTTTTTTTTTGCAGTGTTTGACCAGAGCTGGGTTTGCACCCACCACCTCTGGTATATGGGTCAGCGCCCTACTCCTTTGAGGCATAGGCATCGACCTCTGTAGAGTGCCTTGGCATGCTTTCTCACAGCAACCTCAAACTCTTGAGCTTAAGTGATTCTTTTGCCTCAGCCTCCAAGTAGCTGGGACTACAAGCACCCGCCACAATGCCTGGCTATTATTGGGTTGTAGTTGTCATTGTTATTTTTCCAGGCCAGGCTGGACTTGAACCTGCCAGCTCCAGTGTATGTGGCTGGTGTCCTAACTGCTTGAGCTATAGGCACAACGCCAAAATCCCTTTTTTTGACATTTAGTTTTTGGATCAAATTCTTCTATCTAGTTCAGACTAAAAATAGTCTTTTGTTAATGTAGGAAAAAACCTTGTTGTTTTAATTTAAATTTGGAAATTAATTTAATATTAATGATAATAAGCCTGTGTTAAACCAATTCTTTTGCAGGAGCTGCGTGTTGGAAAGGTTTAGAGCCATTATAATGGAAGCAAAATCCATGAAGGAAAAAGTTGTTTTTATGGCAGCATATTGCTTCTGACTTCTAGTTGCAGATGGTTTTCTTTGCCTAAGAAAATTTGTGATGTAAATGAAAAGATACTTTTTTTTATAGACTTGTCGGTCACAAATATGCTTCATCTAAAAGCTATTTGTCCATTCTCCTGGAGATTGTTTCAGTTTCGACCTTTCAGTTGTGAATCATTAATTATTCAGATGAATAAGTGTACAGATGAAGAGCAAATATTTCATCTTATTGAAAGAAACAAAGCCACACTTTCAGAAAAGCAAGTGGGATATGCATTTAATATTCTTTGGCAGCTTCAAAAGCAGAAGACTAACTTGTTAAAAAATGTTGAATATGTCAGAGACCATCCCCAATTTCTTACTCTTCATAATTTAACTATAAACAGATTCAAATTAATGAATGATGATACCCTAGTGAATGTGTTGTACATCACACAACAGTAAGTAATTTTCATTTACAACTTATGGAAATAATTGTATAGTTTATATTTTATTTTATTTTATTTATTTATTTATTTTTTGTAGAGACAGGGTCTCATTTTATCGCCTTTGGTAGAGTGCCGTGGTGTCACACTGCTCACAGCAACCTCCAACTCCTGGGCTCAGGTGATTCTCCTGCCTCAGCCTCCCGAGTAGCTGGGACTACAGGCACCCGCCACAATGTCCGGCTATTTTTTTATTGTTGTGGTTTGGCTGGAGCTGTGTTTGAACCCACTACCCTCGGTATATGGGGCCGGCGCCCTACCCACTGAGCCACAAGCGCTGCCCATTATATATTTTTTTGAGACAGAATTTCACTTTGTCACCATTGGTAGAGTGCCATGGTGTCATAGCTCACAGCAACTTTGAACTCTTGGGCTCACATGATTCTCTTGTCTCAGCTTCCTAGTAGCTGGGACTATAGGGCCCCGCTGCATTGCCTGGCTATTTTTGAAGACGAGGTCTCACTCTGCCTCAGGCTGGTCTCAAACCTGTGAGCTCAGGCAATCCACCTGCCTTGGCCTCCCAAGTCCTGGGATT
>CAUYON010000699.1:0-27739 GCA_963573935.1 Arctocebus calabarensis
AGGGCGCCGGCCTCATATGCTGAGGGTGGCGGGTTCAAGCCTGGCCTCGGCCAAACTGCAAAACAGAAAAATGGCTGGGTGTTGTGGCAGGCGCCTGTAGTCTCAGCTACTTGGGAGGCTGAGGCAGGAGAATCGCCTAAGCCCAGGAGTTGGAGGTTGCTGTGAGCTGTGTGATGCCACGGCACTCCACCGAGGGTGATAAAGTGAGACTCTGTCTCTCCAAAAAAAAAAAGAATTATGTAATCAAGGACTTCTTATATTTAAGCAATA
This sequence comes from Arctocebus calabarensis, assembly GCA_963573935.1. Lineage (NCBI taxonomy): Eukaryota > Metazoa > Chordata > Mammalia > Primates > Lorisidae > Arctocebus > Arctocebus calabarensis. The sequence continues at coordinate 271 of CAUYON010000699.1, forward strand.
AGTAAGTTAGAAGATACAATAGAAAAAATTTCCTTATTTTCAATAAAAACAAAAGATAAAATGTCTAAACAAAATGCATGATGTCATTATAAAAAGACTAAAATTCTACACAGGAACACAAAAGATATGAGCAAAAGAAAAAGCGTGTCCTTCGATAAGAATGACTCAACATCATAAAAATGTCATTTCTCCTTAAATTAACGTATAATTTGTCAGTCTCTTTTCATCAGAATAATCAAGCTAAGTCAAAAGTTCATGTGGTAAAACAAACAAGTAAAAATAGCTAAGAAAAGTCTAGAAGAGAAAAATAATGGGAGGAAGGAGTCTTCAAATAGTAACAAGGATTTAGAAATTATACTAGTGGAATATTGGGACATGAACAAACAAGGAAATCATAGAACAATATGTGATGTTCAGCTATGAACATAAATATATGTGTATGTGGTATGTTAGAAAAATTGACCTTTTGATATTTATAGCAGCTTTATTAGAAAAATTGACTTTTGAAATCTTTTTAAAATTTCTTTATTTTGCAGTTTTTGGCCAGGGCCAGGTTTGAACCCACCACCTGCGGTATATGGGGATGGTGCCCTACTCTTTTGAGCTATAGGCACTGCCCTAAATTTATTTTTAATTGATTATTCTTTTATAGAGATTGGCTCTTGCTATGTCACCCAGGCTGGAATGCAATGGCTATTCACAAACATGATGACAGTGCTCTACAGCCTTAAACTCCTGGGCTCAAATGATCCTCCTGCCTCAGTCTCCCCAGTATCTGGGACTGCTGGTACGTGCTGTCACCATGCCTGGTTAAAAGCAGCATTTTAAATAAATGATGAAAAGTTGAATTATTTAATAAATAGTTTTGAAACAACTAAGTAGCTTCTAAGGGGAAAAGAAAATCTGATCATTCTATTCCTGACACCTAATATTACAGGAAAGATTATAAATACATTAAAATTTTAAGCACTATGGAAAGGTCAGAATACCAAAAACCATAATTAGAAGGCCTTGACATGAAACTCAAAAGTTATAAAAGGAAAGACTGATAAATTTAATTACATGTTTTTTATAATATGTATTGTAAAAAGTAAAACAAGCAAGGTCAAAGACAAATACCAAATTAGGAGAAATATATGTGTACTTATATTTGGGTATCACAGACAAAAGGTTAACCCCTGCAATGTATAAAGTCCCTAGAAGTCAATGAGAGAAAAGAATCCAATGGAAAAATGTGCAAAAATATTGATAGTTCACAGAGAAGGAAATATAATTTGCCCCTAAACATACCTTTAAAAGCTCACCCGTGATAAGAAAGGGAAAAATCAAACCAGTTTTCACATATTAAAGTAGCAGAGATCAAAGTTCAGTAATTCTTCTGGGTAGATACCCAGTGATGAGAATGTAGTTTAAGAAATATGCCACCTATACCTATATTCTTTAGTGTTCTAATTAGAAAAGGATGCTAAATTGTATTGAATGTTTTTTCTTCTTTTGAGAAGATCAGATGGTCTTTGTTTTTGTCTCTCTTGATACGATGTATTATGTTTATGAACTTGCATATGTTAAGCCAGCCTTGCACTTCCTGGGATAAATCGTACTTGGTCATGATATATGACTTTTTTAATGAGAAACTGTAATCTATTGGCTAGGATTTTACTGAGAATTTTTGCATCTATATTCATTAATGAGATTGGTCTAAAGTTCTCCTATTTAGGTGGGTCTTTTCCTGGTTTTGGTATCAGGATGATGTTTTACATCATAGAACAAAAAACCCTTTTATCATAAGGACACTTGCACTAGACTGTTTATCGCAGCTCAATTTACAATCACCAAACTGTGAAAATAGCCTAAGTGCCCACCAATCCAGGAATACATTATCAAACTGTGGTATATGTATACCATGGAATATTATTCAGCCACTATAAAAGATGGAGACTATACATCTTTTAGTATTAACTTGGAGGTGGAACAGAACATATTTCTCTTAGTAAAGCATCACAAGAATGGAGAAGCAAGAATCCACTGTACTCAATCTTGATATGAGAACAAGTGATGATCTAGTACATGGTGTGGGGTGGGGGAAGGGGGAACCAAGAGAAAGAAAAAGGGAGGGGATGGGGGTAACGGTGTTTGGTACACCTCTTGGGGGAGGAACACGTTTATAAAAGGAACTTTGCTTGACAAATGCAATTAGTGTAACCTGGGTCTTTGCATTGCACAATCTATGCATCCCCAACAATAAAAAAAGAAAAAGTTCGATAATTCACTGTTTTGAGGAGTAGGGTGGGCTGGGGAAACAGGCCTTCTCATACTTATAGGTGAGAGTGTAAACTAGTACAACTTCTATGGAGGGCAATTTGGTATCATCCACCAACTTTATAAATACCATACCCCTAGAATAAATCATATTCTGAGATATACTCATAGGTTTATGATATGATGTATGTACAAAATTATTTATTGTGATTACTATCTGTAATAACAAACGAAACAAAACATCTAAATGTCCATTAATGTCCACCAATATGAGGCTGCTTAAAAATAATATAGTACACTTATAAAATGGAATACTATGCCACACAATAGCAAGAAAAAGGTCTTTATGTACTGACCCATAAGGCAATGGCCTCTAAAATCAGCAGAAGAAAGAATACACACATATACCTAAAAATCTCTACAAAGATACATATGAAAGCTGGTAACACTTGTTAAGGAAGGAGAATTGGTGCCTGGAGGTAGGACACTTTTAGTATATAGTTACTCTCTTTACAATATGTGGGTCATTATGAAAGTCTTGAGATATACAAACTCAAGAAACATAAAATCCACACAAATGGATACAAACACAGCTCGCAGTAGCACCAATATACTGAGCAGGTTGAAACTTGCAGTAGAGAATCAAAGAGGATATTGTTAACTGCATTTCTTGGAAGGGAAATAATGGACTGTAACACAGCCTGTCTCAAAACTTTAATAATGACTCATGGAACTTTTGCACTTTTTATATTTATAGATAAATAAGAAAGGTCATAAGATCTTGTGATTTATAAATGAACTACAGAGATAATAAGTAGTGAAAGATATAAATACAATAAAAAAGAAAATGGAGTAAAGTTACCCTCCAGTCTTCTTTTTCTATTTCTTTCTCCCTAAATGCAGTCTTCCTCTAATCATAGTTTTGCTTGCTTTAATCGACCTCTTGTCTTATTCTTAGCTATTTCTGTTTAATTTCTCTCAAGAGGTGTCTTAACACTTCCACTTCCAATAATTTTCCAAGTTGTTAGTTTATCTCAATTTCAATATGTGCCATGTAAAGTTAGTTTTAGAATATGGCTTTTATAGAAACCATTCTTGAATTTTGGAGGGATATCACAATAAAATAACAAAATAATTTGAAGTAATTCATTTGAGATAAATCATAAGAGAACAAACATTTCTTTTGGAAGGCACTTTAAAGAAACAGAAATTAAAATAAAATCTTGCCTGTTGTTTGGAAATTGTATGACTGGATATTTTAATAATATTTGCTTGTTTGAAAAATTAAAGATGTTCATTTTCTTAGCTGTAATATGCACTCTACAGAAGGTAAGATTTCAGAAAAAATATGAATAAAATCACATGTTAAATAACCATGGCATCCATGGAGATGCACAAGCCTATATATTGTGATGTGAGAAAATATTAAAGGTTCTAGTTCTCTTATTTTACCTTATTGTTATATATGGTAGCATATAAATATATCATTTATAAATAATAAATAAACATGGATAAATGCCAGTGCGTGCTCAATCTTTTTTATATATAAAATGTGTAATCAAAATGCTTGTTAACCACTGGAAAATGATGAGATTTTTCCTACATAAATAAGAAGAAATTGCATACACTATAAAATTTTATATCAGACGATAAAAAGCAATAACCATAAATTATGAATTTGTAAGTAAAATAATATTGAATTCATTTGCTATGGTACTTGTCACAGTGCTACCTGAAGAGAGATTACTAATAAGCAACAGGATTTTCAAATCAGGAAAGAATATGAAACGCTGCCTAGTCCAAATCTTACTTTAGATGAAGAAGCAGCAGAAGAAAAGCTTGTTAGCAGAGGTTGGTTTATGAAGTTTAAGGAAAGAAGCCATCTCCATAACATAAAAGTACAAAGAGAGTCACCACGTGCTAACGTTGAAGCTGCATGAAGTTATCAAAAGATGTAGCTAAGATCATGATGATAGAAGCTCCACTAAAAAACATAGCTTTCAATATAGGCAGACTACTATTGGAAGACGATGCTAGCTAGGATTTTCATAGCTAGAGGTGAGAAGGCAAGGGTTGGCTTCAAAGCTTCAACATTTCAAAGGACAGGCGGACTCTTTTCTTAGATTTTAATGCAGCTGGCAAGTTCAAGTTGAAGCCAATATTCATTTACCATTCTGGAAATTCTAGAGCCTGTAAGAATTATGGTGGATTCAAAGAAAAAGAATTATGGTGAATCTACTCTGCCTATACTCTGTAAATGGAAAAAAAAAAAAAAAAACAACCCCAAAACATGGGATAACAGCACATCTGTTTACAGAATGGTTTACTGAATATTTGAAGTCCACTGTTGAGACCTACTGACCAGAAAAAAAAAGTAAAGTCTTTAAAAATATTACTGCTGATTGGCAGTACATCTGATGACTCTGATGGAGATGTACGGGGGGGTCAATGTTGTTTTCATTTCTGCTAACACAACATTCATTCTATAGCCCTTGGATTAAAAGCAATTTTGGTGGGGTTATTTTGTTTTGTTTTGTTTGTTTGGTGTTTTATATTGAGACAGTGTCTCACTTTATGGCCCTTGGTAGTGTGTTGTACCATCACAGCTCACAGCAACCTCTAGCTCTTGGGCTCTTGCCTCAGCCTCCTGAGTAGCTGGGACTACAGGCACCCACCTCAATGCCCTGCTATTTTTTAGCAGTTTGGCCGGGGCAGGGGATCTAACCCACCACCCTCGTATATGGGGCCAGTGCCCTTCTCACTGAGCCACAGGTGCTGCCCAGATTACAAGTAACTTTGACTTTCAAGTTTTATTATTTAAAAATACATTTGTAAAGCTATAGTGCTGTAGAAGGTTAAATAGGATAGTCTTTCCTCTGATGGATCTGACCAAAGAAAATTGAAAACCTAATGGACATTGGGGCTGGATGCTATAGTTCAGTGGTTAGAGTACCAGCCCTGCACACCAGGGGCAGGTTCAAACCTCATCTGGGGCTGCTCAAAAAACAAACAAAAAAAAAGAAAAGAAAAAGAGATGAGGAAGAGGGGGAGGGGGAGGAAGGAGGAGGAAGGGAGAAGAGGAAGAGGAAGAAGGAAGGAAGAAGGAAGAAGAAGATTGGAATCACCATCTTGGATGCCATTAAGGACATTTGTGATACATGGGAGGAAGTCAAAATATCAACATTAGCAGGTGTTGGGAGGAAACTGATATTAAATCTTATGGGTGACTCGAGGGGCTCAAAATTTTAGTGGAGGAAGTAACTGCAGATGTAGTGGAAATAGCAACACAAGTAGAATTAGAAATGATGTCTGAAGATGTGACTTAGTGCATGGCTAAGAAATCAAGTCACTTCTTATAGATGAGCAAAGGAAGCGGTTTTTTTGAAATGGAATCTATTCCTAATAAGATGCTGTGAACACTGTTGAAATGATAATAAAAGATTTAGAATAATACACAAATTTAGATGTTAAAACAAAAGCAGAATTTGAGAGGATTGATTTCAATTTTTAAAAAAAGTTCTACAAAGGCGGTGCTTGTAACTCAGTCGGCAAGGGCGCCAGCCACATACACCTGGTGTAAGTTTGAACCCAGCCCAGGTCTCCTGAGCAACAATGACAACTGCAACCAAAAACACAGCCGAGTGTTGTAACGGGTACCTGTAGCCCCAGCTACTTGGAAGAGGCGAGAGAATTGCTTAAGCCCAAAAGTTGGAAATTGCTGTGAGCAGTGATGCCACAACGCTCTACCCAGCTTGAGACTGTGTCGCAAAAAAAAAAAAAAAAACTACAAAGAAAGCATTTGTTAAAGAACGAGTCAAAAAATGCAGCAAACTTTATTGTAGCTTAAAAAAATTAGCATAGCCACTTCAACTTTCAGCAACCACCAGCAAAAAGATTATAACTAACTGAAGATTCAGGTGATCGTTAGCACTTATTTATATATATATATATATACATATACATATACATATATATATGTATATATATTTATTTATTTTTGAGCCAGAAATCTCACTCTATTGCTCTGGGTAGTGGGCCATGGCAACCCAGTTCACAGCAACCTCAAATTTCTTGGATTCAAGAACCTCCTGCATCAGCCTCCCCGGTAGCTGGGACTACAGGCTTGTACCACGAAGTTCAGCTAGTTTTTCTATTTTTAGTAGAGACTAGGTCTGGCTTTTGTTCAGGCTGGCCTCCAACTCCTGTGCTCAAGGGTTCCTCTAGCCTCCACCTGCCAGGGTGCTAGGAGTACCAGCATTACAGCTGTTAGCCACTGCAGCCGGCCACTAGCATTTGTTTAGCAGCAAAGTATTTTTAGATTGAGATATGCGCATTGTTTTTAAAGGCACGATTCTATTTCACACTTAATATAGTATAGTCTAAAGGCAGTTTTGTTTGCATTAGCAAAACAAAAAAAATTGTTACTGTAACATAATATTCACTTTATTGTGGTGGTCTGGAACCCAATCTGCAGTATCTCCAAGGCATCCCTGTATCTAGTAAATATTTAAGCACCTATTAAACTTAACCTCCAATTCACATACCTAGGAAAACAGCATGCCGGAGGTTGCACAGTTTGTATAAGACAGAAAATTTAAGAATCCAGACTTCTCTAGGGAGAATGAAAAGTGAAACATTTAGAGAGCTTATACATCATCTCTTAAACCATGGGGAGAGGGGACAGAGCGGAATTGGCCTCCTCCAAAGCTGTTACTGGAGAAATCCAGTACAGTAGGCCAGCCTCCATCTTTTTCTCTTCTTAAGGAGGCAGGAACTTCATTTCCCAGCGGCCCTAAGGAGTTCTGCTTTCCGGCGCTCTGCTTTCCGGCGCTGTGCTTTCCGGCGCTGCTGCTTTCCGGCGCTGCTGCTTTCCGGCTGTTCTTTACGTCATTTTGAATCCAAGACTTGTGAGGTTGCGGCTGGGAGTCAAAACATGGGTTCTTCCTTGTCCCAATCTTTTGAGCCTTTCCCCGCACCTACCGAAACCGCCTTACTACCCAAGCCTGCCCCCCCAGCTACTCCCGAAGCGCCAACCTCTCCGGAGCAGCCCCCCCTGTTTAAAAACTGCTGGAGTTGTCGCGTGCTCTCGGGGTTGGGGCTGATGGGGGCGGGCGGGTACGTGTACCTGGTGGCCCGGAGGCCCATGAAGCTGGGATACGCCCCCGGGCCCGGTGTCATCACGCAGATGGTCATCGGCATCAGTGAGCGTCGGGGGGGGGGAGGGGCGGGGAGCAGCCACGCGAGGGTGGGAGGCGCTGCTGGCGCTGGTCAGTGGGTGGGTGGGGACCTCGAGTGTGAGGGAAGAGAAGTTGGAACGTCTTGAAGATCACGGCATTTCTTGAGAACTATTGGGCTCAGTGTTACTAAACCTCACAGTAGCTGTTAGAGGTAGGACTGATTATAGTGATACAGTTTCACTGCTGAGCAAAGCGAGGCAAAAATGTGTTCGAAGGCAGTCAGGAAGTGACAGTACTTGATGCCAGGTTTCTCTGGCCCGAAGCCCACACTTTTTCGCCAAGCTCTGGAGAAGGCCTGAAAGAGGGGACACTGGACCTTGGTTTAAGAAATTGGACTTTGAAGCCAGATCTTACAGATGTGGCCTCAAAGCACGTCTACTTGGTGCATCTGTGTAGTGTGGCCCACAGTCCTGGTCTGTAACAATACTAATGATCTATCTAGATGTCTAATGGTAAAATGTACTGAGTGATTCTTTCAGCTTTTCAAACCTGATAGAATATTAGGTTTTCAGATTTGTTGCCTTCTTATCCAGGCTGTTTAAATCAATTCTTCTACTGTATGTTTTTTTTTTCCTCTAAACTTTTTTCCTTTTGTGAGGTTAACTTTCCTATGAGAAAGATATAATGATATATCTGCCAGAAGTGTTGCTTGTGTTAAATAAGATGCCACATCTGAAACACTTGGTAAACTAAAATGCATCAAGTAATATATATATATATATACATATATTTTTTTGTTTCCCCTAGGCCTTATTTGCTGGGGTGTAGTTGTGCTGACAGATCCCAAAGGAAAGTCCTACCCAACTCCTTGAAAGAACTGTGGATTCGTCTTCTCTCGTTCCTGTCTCTATGCCACACAGAAGCAAGCTTGGAGTTTATGGATGTTCTGGACAGACACTTGGATATGGACAGACTTCAATACTGTGGATACTATAAGACTGAAAAGACAATCATGGGTTGTCATTCTTTGTGCATATTCATGGTTTTCTCAGATTTTACAAGCTCCAATAAATGCTTCAGAGAAGTAAACAGGTTTTGTGTCTTGTGTTGGGAAGGAGAGTAGAGTTCACATTATATTTAAATACAAAGTTTAATTATTTAAACATGTATAAATAATTACTGTATTACTGCATATTTATGTTATATAAACACAACATGTTTAGTAATTAGGTATCATTATGTAATTTAAAAAAAATGTTTAAATAGAGGATATGATAAACTAATGGGAAAGTGAGCTATTTTATTTCATTATTTTAAAGTAGTTCTTTTTATTTCTCCCATAATTGGATCAAAGCTTATTACCAACCTAACCCTGGGTTAGCATCTTGCAGTATAGAAGTACATGAAACTTGATATCTGTACAATGGTCATACTTTTCAAGGCAGTTTCAAGTCTATCAGCTTATGAGGGCTTCACAGCTGCTCTGAGGTTCTTTCATTGGTAGCAAACCTTAAAAAACAAAAAAGAGCCCAAGTGATTTTTCCCAGGGTCATTAAGCACTAAGTGATGGAGCTAGAATTTATATTTTCCTGTTCTTATTCTAGTCTTTTAGAACCAGGATAGTTCTAAGGAGGCAAGGGTAATCTTTATGAAACAATTAGATGATCTTAAAAATCAGCATACAATAAAAGGCTTAAATCCCAAATATTCGAGAGAAATTCAAAACCTTAATTTAAAAAGATGGCCTTTTGGGTTTTTTTCTGCAAGCAACAGAAATGTTTCTGTGATGAAACTGCAATGCTTTTGAGATAAAGGCTCAAAATTAGATCATTTTTAAGAGAAGTCTGTACTTTCTATCAGTATTTTTACCCATAAAATATGGCTTCTCTGTAAAGTTGTATGTTGTCATTTTTTAAAGCAGAAAGGCACCCTTAAATTCAGATGCTAATCATAGTGGGAAAGTTTTGAGTGACATGGTCAGAGAATAGTACCTTTAAGACTGTTCCTTTTAATAATAGTATGTAGAAATGCCTAAGTCAATTAAGCCTCATGGATAATAGACTTTCTTATTTACAGCAACATTCATAACATGGACCGTGATATGTATAGATAGGTAGATATCATATATATGCTATTGAGAAAAGTAAACAACCTAAAGTAGGCAACAAGGTCTTATTTATATAAAATGCATGGTTCATTTATGTGATGTTAATGAATACAAAAGTTTTAAATTGGAAGGCACCAAGAATTACAAAAGACCTAAAGCAGGTCACATGTGGTCTCTTTCTCACAAAATACCTATAAGGATAAGTTCCTCCCTACAAAGGCAGGCTACTGATGGACTGCTGTAGTCTGAACACTTTCTTAACATTAAGCTGAAACCACATAAACCTATCTTAATTGGCTTTGTTCTGATCTACTAGTAAACTATAACTCTTACATTTATATATACATTTGATCTGTAAACAAGGCAAGAGTTCAGGGTAATGATCAGTTGAAAATCCAAATATTATTTTTGACACCCCTAAAACCTTACTCATAGTATACAGTTGTCCAGAAGCCTTACTGACAATATAAACGGTTGGGTGATGTATTTTTGTGTGTTATATGTATTACAAATTAAATAAAAAAACACAATACAGAGTTATCAGTTAACTTATTTTTTTCAAAGTCTCAAAAAATAGACAACTAATATTTATAAATAAAAATAGAAGATAATTTCAAAAAACAGATCATGCTAAATCTTAGAGACAATAGAAAAAGAAGAAATACTTCAAAATCATTCGACTTCATCTGGATATACCTGACATTAAAATTGGAAAAAACATATTATTAAAAGGGAAATTAAAAACATATTTAACTTATAAATGAGGATGCAATATCATAAATCTATTAAGTTAAATTAAAAATTAATGTTCAAGTAATGTACTTTGGTAAAAATTAAATCCGATTATGTGAGAATCAGTCACTTTTCTTTTTTTTCTTTTCCTTTTCTTTCCCCCCTTCTCTCTTATCTAACAATGTGAATGGGGTTTTCTTTTGCATTATTATTATTATTGCTCAATACTTTGTTATAGCAACCATCTGATTTCTGAATGTATTTATCTTTGTTCATTCTTTACAAGGTTTTTATTTCTAGTCCTTATCATAAAGATTGTTATTGTTATTAAATTAAGTCGTCTTAATTTTGTGAAGGCAAAAAGTGGAAACCAAATAAACACACGTATATGTATAGAGAAAAAAAAAATTGACAAAAAAAAAACACCATATGTATGGTGGATTCTTGTGATCCTAATGCCATTTTCTCTCTAGCTTACTGAGGGTAATTAAAAGGACGAGAACATGTATTTGCTACACATTGAATGGAAGTGGGTCATGATAAAGTTATACATCCTCCACATTGTATAGGCTGAGGAGGAGGAAGTAGAGGGGTGGGCAGAGATTGAAGAAAATCCACATGTAAGTGGACCTGTGCACTTCCAATCTGTGTTATTCAGATGAACTGTATTGTAATAACATTTTAACCATTTTTCTTAGAATGTTACAGGTAAGCAAACAACTTTTTCCAAATGAACCTCCCTGCTCACCAGCCATATTGCCAGATTTTGTTAGGTTCCCCCCAATGTGGAGCAGTTTAACTGGGTATGAGCAAAATACTGTTCTACCATGTCCATAAAGGAGAAATAAGCAAAAGAAAAGGTAGAATCTGTAATTAAAAGGCTTTCTTTTTTTAAACTGTATTCCAAAGTTTGGTTTCTGCCAGTGTGAAGCCAGAAATCATAGTTTTCTGAATGAGTTTCAACTTCATTTAAACAGATGTTTCAGAGGCAAGAAACATTACTTTTGTCTTTACATACAGGAACTACACTCGGTGCCCTTCTTACTTTCTCTTTTGTTGAGGATAAGGTGGGGTGAGCAAGATAAACAGGCTTGCTCAAAGAACTCAAACTAGACCTCCCATTTCATCCTGCAATCCTATTACTCAGCATCTACCTAGAAGGAAAAAAAAAACACTTTGTCATGAGGACATTTGCACTAGACTGTTTATTGGAGCTCAAATGACATTTGCCAAACTGTGGAAACAACCCAAATGCCCACCAATCCAGGAATGGATTAACAAGCTGTGGTGTATGTATACCATGGAATACTATTCAGCCACTAAAAAAGATAGAGACTTTACATCTTTTGTATTAACCTGGATGGAGTTGAAACACAATCTTCTTAGTAAAATATCACAAGAATAGAGAAGCAAGAATCCAATGTACTCAATCTTGATATGAAGACAATTGATGAACTAGTACATGGTAGAGGGTGGGGGAGAAAAGGAGAGAGGGTGGTGAGGGGTCATAGTGCATGACACACCTCTTGGAGGTGGGACACAATTCTAAGAGGGACTTTACCTAACAAATGCAATCAGTGTAACCTAATTCTTTGTACCCTAAAAGATTCCCCAGCAAAAAAAAAAAAAAAAAAGAATCAATGGATTATAATTGTCATGCAAGAAAGCCAACTTACTCGTGATTTATGGACTTTAGAAACCATTTACAGCTTGAAAACGAGTTTAAGGGGCTTATAATTACCTTTAGCAAAGAAGAAGAGAAAAAGCACAAAAACGAATAATTCAAAATGCACTTGAACTTTCCTTGGGACACAGAAACCAAAATGTGAACATACATGTAAATACAGGTATTACCAGTGTCCAAGATATCTGTTAGCTTAGCTTTTACATATGTCCCTAGTATAACCTGTGGTATCTCAACATGATAAAGAAATCCTGGGTATTGGATTGGCTAGTCTGTGAATATGCTAAAGGACCTAAATATCAATAGACCCTCATGATTACCGTGAGGTCAGGTGGGGATAGATTGCAGGGAACTCCTTTTTTCCCTTGGCCAATTGTTGTGACAGCTGTTGTTGTCAGGGTTGGAGTGTCCCAAATTCAGATTGGTGTCAGAAAGGGTTTCTAAGTTTTACCTGGCCAAGACCTTTACAGAGACAGCTGTTTCTCGTGGCCCTATAAGTTCAGCATCTCAGCCATGATTTGTACTTCATCTCAAATTGCATTTTAGCATTTGCTCCTTACTCCTTTTTATTACTTGTTTCTCAGCCTGACTGTGTCTGAAGTTGGGACCTCCTGAAAGAAGCTAGTTGATTTGACAACATAAAATATATTGCTCTTAAATATGTTCAGGGCAAGTATCTGTTCAAGTACCCCCTTAAACCAGGCTTGGCCTCAACTGATTTATTACTAGGACTACATTGATCAAACTGACACTTCTCAAATCTTAAAAAAAGGATAGTAAGCAATTTTAGTTGAAAAACTGCTTTTTTGTTTGTTTTTATTTTAAATGACAGATAAATCCTTGCTTTGACTCAGTGATTATATATACATTAGGGCTATAGGGTTAAGGGTGAAGACTCATAACTACACATTATTCAGAGGTATCCTGAGAATATGGGGCAAAAATATGTCATTCTTATAAAATGCGTGTCTCTTGGCCTTTGAGGTATTCAACTTGTCATTCAGATATAAATGGAGTGTAGAGAAATAGCCAAAGGGGCAGATGTTAAGTGCAGCAGTGCTACTAAAAGTCACTGCTCTGGCCTGTGATTGAACTTGCACGTGCTTCAAGAATGTGATAGACGGGATCTTAAGATTGTCCCCAATATTCCCAGACTCTTGATAGATACACACCTCACAGTTATTCAACCAAACATGATTCTAGGTGCTGCTATGAAGGGATTTTGCAGATGTAATAAAATTGCAGGATCAGTTGATCATAAAATAGGAGATTATCCAGATGGAGTAATCATGAACCAGTTAAATATTTGTCTGGAAGTCAGACATAGGAACAGTCAGAGGTTATAAGAATGAAGAAGATTCAGTGCTCCAGAAGTTGTGTGCTGGCCTGAAAGATGGCAAATCTGGAGGCCACGTGACAAGGAGATGCAGGCAGCCTGAAGTTGCTGAGAGTAGTCCACAGCTGACAGAAGGAAAATTAAAACCTCAGTTCTATAACTGCAAGGAAATGGATTGTTGCCAATGACCCATGAACTTGGAAGAATGCCCTACGAGAAACAAGAATCATAGCCCTGGCCAATAACTTGGTTTCAGCAAAGGAAGAGTGTCTAGTCATGCTGTGAAACTGTGAGATAATAAATTTGTGTTATTTTCAGTTGCTAAGTTTGTGATAATTTGTGAAACAGCTGTAGAAAACTAATATAAGTAATCAGGGGTGTTTTGTGATACCATAGTCATGGTAGATGGCATGTGAGACCAAGTTCTCATCCCCATTCTGGGTATTTAGGAAGTAGTAAGAAGAGGTCAACTGTTAGAATAGCATTTGTCTTTATGGTAATGGTCTCTGCTCATTCTTTTTACTTGTGGTTTTCTTGGATAGTTTTAATAGATACTTTTAGTTGTTTATTTCCTGCTTTTTAGCATAATCATTCCACTGATATGTACAATATAAAAAAATTACAGCACCTATTTTATGTCCCAAGCACTATGCAAAGAGCTTTATGTGAAATGTCTTACTTAATTCTCTCAACATACCTGTATTACAGATGAAATGCCTGAGACCTGGAGCAGTTAAGAATTTTCTAGGAATATCCTGTTTTTGTTCTCTTTTTCTGCCTCTTCGAATGACTGAGTTAGTTCAAAGACTTATCTTCAATTTCTGAAATTCTTTATTCTCCATGTTCTGCTCTATTACTGAGGTTATCTGCTGTACTTTGAATTTCCTTGAATGCCTCTTTCAGTTACTTAAGTTCTGCTATATCTTTCCTAATTATGTTCAGATCCTTGGTGACTTTGTCTTTAATTTTATTAATTTCTTACATCAGTTTTGGACTACTTTTTGGATTTCTTTTTCTATCTTCTCCTCAATTACATTCACCTTATTTGCCATCCTTATTCTGAATTCATTTTCTGACATTTAAACAACTTTTCTGTGGACAATATTTTCTGCTGTATCTCTCTTATAATCTCTTGGTGGAGTTGATCTGCTCGGATTTTTCATGTTGCTAAAGATGCTTCTGCTGGTTCCTCCCCATGTGTATTTTCAGCTTATTTTTTATATTAATTATACTTTTAAAACTGAAACGTAAAACAAATATGGACATGTTACCAGACTTCAGATTATGTTACAAGTCTATAGTGATTAAAACAGCATGGTACTGGCACAAAAATAGAGAGATAAATCTATGGAATAGAATAGATAGAATAGAGAACCTAAGTATGAACCAAGCCATGTATTGCCATCTAATTGCCATTTGATCTTTGATAAATCAAACAAAAACATATACCAGAGAAAAGAATCCTTATTTAATAAATGGTTCAGGGAGAACAAGTTAGCCACATGTATAAGACTGAAATTGGACCTAGCCCTCTCACCACTGACAAAAATTGTCTCTTGCTGAATAAAAGATTTAAATTTAAGACACGAAACAATAAAAATTCCAGAAGAAAGTATGGGAAAAACTTTTGAAAAAAATCAGCTTGGGAAAAGATGTTATGAAGCAAACCCCTTGGTAATTCCATCAACAGCAAAAATAAATGGGATATGACCAAGCTAAAAAGCTTCTGCACAACCAAGGGTGCCACAACTAAAGCAAAGAGACAACCTTCAGAGTGGGAAAAGATATTTGCATGCTATGAATCTGATGGCTGACATCTAGAATCTACAGAAAATGTAAATTAATCAACAAGAAAAGAATAAACCACACAAGTCAGGAAGACACCTGAACAAAAACTTCTCTGAAGAATACAGATGCATGGCCAAAAAACACAAGAAAAAATGCTCATCATCCCTAATCATCACAGAAACACAAACCAAAAGCACTCTGAGATATTACCTAATCCCTGTGAGAATAGCCAGTATCACTAATCCTGAAGCTACAGACGCTCACATGGATGTGGGGAAAGGGAACATTTCTGCACTAATGGTGGGATTGCAAACTAATACAACCTCTATGGAAAGAAGTATGGAAAATTCGCAAAGAACTAAAAGTACATCTTCCATTTGATCACACAATCTCATTACTAGGTATCTACCAGAAGAAATAAAAGTCATTTTACCACAAGGATATTTGCACTAGAATGTTTATTGCAGCTAAATTCACAATCACCAAGACATAAAAGCAAACCAAGAGTCTATCAACCTATGAGGGATTAACAGTTTGTTAATCAGCCATAAGAAAGGATGGAGTTGAAACACATTCTTCATAGTAAAATATGACAAGAATAAAAAAGCAAGTATCTGATGTACTCAATAATAATATGAAACCAATATATAAACAACTATACATCCACATGAAAGAAAAACACAAGTATATTCTAGTGAGGAGGAGGGGGAAAGAGGGAAAGAGAAAAGGGAGAAAGGAGGGTGATGGGCACCATGTAAGAGTACATGGCATGCCTCCTGGGTGAAGGGCTCAAGTACAACTTGAACTTTACCTTAGAAATAAAAACAACATCACCTTAACATTTGTACCATCACATCAATCTGAAATTTTAAAAGATAAAATAAAATAAGAATAGAGTTCAATTTAACACTCAAAGAAGAGAAAAAGAATTTTCCCAAAGAATATCTTTAGTGATGAAGCCAGTAGTGGCTTGGCTAAGAATACTAATTGGAAATACATGTTGCTACAGATGTTTTATTAGCATCCATTCTCAAAATAATTCAGGTATCAAAATTAGAAGTTTTGAATCTGGTTTTCACTTTTTCCTCAGTTAGCCCTTAGTTTAAGATGTATCATTAATCTCTTGGTTTCCTCTTCTTTATAACTGAGGTTTTATCACTCTGACAGCTTCTACATGTTAATCCAGGACAAGAAATTTATCTCATCTCCCTGAGCTCATTCTCTTCTCTTCAAGATTTTATCCCAATCTCTATCATGACCTTGGAGCATTCTCCTAAACTTTCAAATTGTATTTTCGTGTCACAGCAGGACGTTTCTATAATGTAGTACCAGGGTCCCAACATCTCCCAAATGAACCTACAGTTCTCTCCCTCTGACCTATCCTCTATTTCCTGTATCTATTAATAGCATTTTCATCTCATCAGCCAATCAAGTACCATTTCCTCCTTATTTTCATTCTTTACTTCTGATCTGTTGATGAATCCTGGTTATTTAACCCTTTAATTCTCTTTCTTATTCATTCCCATTGCTATTATTTTGGGCCAGGTATCATTATTTCTCTTGTATGTCCCAAAAGTCTCCCCTAAAGTCACCATCCATAGAGAAAATGTGAAATGATAGATGAATATGTCTTATTTACAAAATGGTCCTTAAAAATTTTACAAAAATATTTACAAAATATTTTCCATGTATTGGCCGCCTCTTTGTAACATTCCATAATGACTATTTTGTAAATTAACATACAATTAGCTACCCTTTCCTATTTTCCTTATGTATGATAACTTTACGTATGACCTTTGGTACATCCTGTAAATAGCTCTAATAGGTTCTAAATTTCTCCTTGCTTTTAGGAAACCCCTTTTATCTACCCTCTACTATAGCTCAAGCTACCCTAAAACACATTTCTGCTTAAAACTCATCAGCATCCTTGTTGAGCACAAGATGAGCCCCACTTTTTGTCAGAGGATGAAACGTCTTTCATGGGTTCACTGTCTTTATCTTTCTAGCTTCACTTCACCTTCTTCCACCCCAGACAGCTGTTGGGAACCCCCTCCCCCGCACCCCACCTTCTCCACCCCCCACCCCCACTGCTGCCTTTCCTCTTAGGAAAGGGCCTTTGCATATTCTGTGCCTCAGGCTGAGTAGCTTCCGATCCCTGCTTCATCTGGGGAAATCCTACTTGTCCTTCAAGGCCCTGACCAACTGTCCCTCTCCTGGGAAGCCTTCCTTGAAAACTCTCTGCTTTGGTTACTTTGAGGACTATACAAGCATTAACTTTGTACAGATTTCACCCCTGCATTTAATGACCCGCTGGGGACTGCTTGTTTATGCATCTGTCTCTCCCCACTGGTAGTGAAGTCCTTAAGAAGAGGACTGTGCTTTTGCCATTCTTTATGTTTCCCAGCCCTAGAATCAAATGTGTGCTTGGTCGATGTTCAGAAAATATTTGATTGAGTGAATAAAGGGCTGGAAAAACAAATGAGAAAGGAACAAAATATTTGTTCCATTTGATAACTTGAGAGGTTTCAAGGTTTGCTTCCTGGACCAGCAGTGTCAGCATCACCTGAGAACTCACAGAAATGCAATTTCTCAGCCCCTAGCCTGAGTTACTAATGAAACAGAAGCCCTGAGGTGTGGAACTCACCAAATTGTTTCTTAACAAGCCCATCAGGCTTAACATTTTTAAACTTGATGAAATTCATGTGTAGCTGAACCTGGCCTCTGTTCAGCAGTTTGATTATAATGTAATGGAAAGAACATCTGATTGAAGCCAAGAGATCCAGGTTCTAATCCCAGTTCTGCCACCAGCTCCTAGTATGCTCTTGGGCAAGTCACTTAGCATTTAAGAACATAAAGTTTATGTTCTGTGAAGTCAGAAGATCAAACTAAGCTATTTCCAATTTTTTTTTTTTTTTTTTGGCACTTAGATTCTCACTTCCCATAATCTCTATTTAAAGAAAGAGATGTACGCTCCTTGATTCCAAAGGACAGAGAAAGCAATGAGGACTGAGAGAGAGAAAACTGAAATAGCCTCTGCAGTAAACCTGGGAAGGTGCACAGAGAAGACCATTGTGCCCTCATGTCTACTTCCTAGCATCTTCCAACTGCGAATGTCTGATGCTTCAGAGGAATTTAGCCATCCTCACCCCAGTTAATGCCCCTGGCCAACCAAGCAATTGTATGGGGAAAAGGAGAGGTGCTTTCTGAGTCTCTGAGATCAGATCATGCCTGAAGCATGAAATGTGATTACCCCTTCCTAGCCGGCATAACTGCCCAGGCATTTGAAAGAAATAAAGGAGATGGAAGGAAAGGTTGGGATTTGTGGTGGTGGTGATGGGCTCTGTGTGTGTGTGTGTGTGTGTGTGTATGTGTGTTCCCTTTTTATTTCCAAAGAACCCAAATAGGAAAATCCTTTCTTCAGTTCCACTCTGCATAATACTGGCTTATTGATGTGAATTAAACACTTTATGTTACGTATGCTGTGTCTAAAATAACAACAAACCTTAGCAAAGGATATGATGCTATCAGTAAGTGAGCAAGTCAGACCAATAAAAATGTGTTGTGTATTGTATCCTGTGCCTAGAGGTATTTGATGATACATTTTTAAAAAATGGAGTGCACTTATATGTGAAGTTGAGTTGGGCACGGCGAAGGCCACGGGTGACTTCATCACTGTAATAGCCAACTATAGAAATAGCCATTAAGTCTGGGACCAGGAGTCAGTCTTAGGCAGAGATTCTCATCAGGATATCACCAAAAAGCTTTCAATAACTGGAAGAAACCTGGCCTTATTTTCTTTAAGGAAACTATCATTTTCATGCACCTAAGATGCATTGTATTAAGATTCAGTTCAATATATACTTATTAGTTTTTGTTTTAAAGCAGTGTTAAGAGAATTAATTGGGAGGCCATGAGGCGGAGACAGCTCCAGTGCTTTTACTTATTGCCTAAGCAAAGAGAACCCATCCCTGTGAATGTTCGTACCCCAGCAAAACAAAACTGAAGCTTAACCAACCAGAAACTGACTACTAACTTCTAACCGGGAGCTTTACCAGTTCAGAAACTTCCCACTAACCTCTAACTAGGGATGTTCCACCTTAACCGACGAAATATTTTTTTCGTCTTGCTTCGCTGAACAGCTCATGAAATTGTCCCTCTGTCCCCTTTGTGAAGTCCAAGCCACTTGTGTCTTGGTGCAGCCTAATTCATGAATCCCTGTCCGCGCTAACAAACTCTTTGAAATTTTAATACATGTTTCTCCAGGGGCTTACAGGGGAAAAAAAACAATCAACGCGCCCAAGTTTAGTTTTTAACACCAGGCACTCTGCTTTGCGTGTTAGGACTACTGTAGGTTCCCTGTTCCCCAAGTTGATTGTCTGCTTGAGGAGAAAGACATTTAAAAAGGTGATTGTGATAAAGATTATACACAGGAAGCAAGGAGAAGGGATGTGTTAGCACTTAAAAAGTCACAAAAATAAAATCTGACGTCTAACCAGAAGCAAAGCCCCTTTGCCAGTGAGGCAAAGTCGACCTGCGTGCTTGCCCATGGTGAGGATGAATGAAGCAGACACAAGTCGAGAGGAAGGGCTACCGCCACTCGGCCACTCGTGCCCTGGACATGCGGTCAGACAAGCTCTAGGGGAATTCTCCGAGTTCCATGGCTTGGGGTTACTTTAAGCAGCGTGCTGTGCAGCCGTGCTTAGAACTGTGTGACAGAGAACTGCAAAGTGCCTGTCAAAACCCTTGACAAGTGAAAGACACGCAAATTGGGGGGAGGCTCACGCTCCCTCCTCCCAGCCTGTGAACACCTGCTACTGAGGGAGCAAGCTGAGAGACGCATTTGGCACATGTTGGCAGCACCAGCGGATCCAGGCCCTCCGCATGATTTCAGAAAACGGGTTCTTTGTGTGCGGCTTCTGCTATACAAGTCCCTTTCTGTTCCCTTCACTATAGAGTTAATTGTACATATCTTAGTAAACATCATAGCCCATGTGTAGAGAGTTTTTCGACGAGCAGGCACTCACTCATTTATACGCTTGCACAACTACCCTGGGGACCCCGTAGGTCAGTTCGCAGGGTTCCCATTTTACAGATGAACAAGTGGAAGTGGTTCAGCAACTGTGCCGTCGCCCAGGACGCAGCAGATTTAATCAGGGGAGCGCTGATATTTGGCACCTTTGTAGAGTGCTCGTTTCATACTGGCTCTCAAAGAATTAAATGAGACGTGTCTATTGCAACCCAGTATTCTGGTAGAAAGCAGTTTAGTCTGTGCATTTCTTAAAGCACCAGAAATTCAATTTGCCTCCCTCAGAAGGAAGTGCAATTGACTGTTTTGGGAAGCCTGGGGTTCAAACGGGCTGTCTAGAGCAAGGCAGACAAAAGACCGGTACAGAATCAACTATTTGCAAATTGTTTGTCCCTAAACAAGTTACCTCTTCTGAGCCTCAGCTCCCTGATTTATAAAATGTCACTGAATTGTCCTACCCACAGGTTTTGTGGGAACTGAATGTCTGGTGACTGTGACACACCAGGCAGATTACCAGTATCTTCATTTGGATAATGTGAGATGTATCACCAGCGGATGGAGGACTCAGAGTCGGACAAGAGGCAGGGTGGGTATAATATACAGGATCTGGACCCAGGGTGTTTCTGGTCTCTTCCAGCATCCCAGGCAGATGCTAGGAAAGCAAAATATAAAAAAATTAAAAACCTGCACATTGCTCAAGGCATGCTTTTGTTTGCAATTTGGCTCAGTGCATCCCAAGTTTTTTACTTTCAAGTGTTTTACTTTGTTAGAAATGTAACTTTAAAATAAATGGCAAATGAATAATAAAAAAGAGAAACAACAAACTCTATCTAGAAAAAAAGTTTTCTTCCGAGGGGGCTCCAGAGTTGGCACTACTAAAGTGCCAGCTGCCAGTTTGTTTTATTATTACTTAGTTTAAATATATCCATGGCTGAGGGGGAGGAGGGCAATTGACAGCAGCTTTGGCTTCCTGCTCTGCTTGATGCTTGCTTATTTCACCAAGTTGATTGTGGGACTGACATACTTTTCCTTGGCATGATATCTAAATGTAGCCCTGCATTGCACGCTTTCTCCATCACCATCCCTCCCCTTATGAGTGTCGGCTTCCTCATCTGGGAAACAGAAATGATCTGATCTTGCCCATCTCACAGCTTTTAAAATGTAGCTCCAAGAAGATAATTGGAAATAGTAAGCCTTTAAAACTGTGTGGCACCCATTCCTTTCATCCAGTTGTATTTTTTTGAAAGTAAGCAGGGCCACTTTGTGGAAATGAAGTTACTCATTAGGCATTCCAAATCCAGGATCTTCTGTGAAATAGTAGACATTCTTTCTCTTTAATAACCAGTGTATCTCTTCAAAAACACCATTATGATACTAATTACTGAGTAAATACCATGATTTCTTAGAACTTGCTTTTTCATATACCTTGTTAAATAACACTTTCAGCTTTTAATCTTTCCAATCAGACGATAAACCTTCAGGTCTGGTACTTCTTCCTTTTGATAGTTCACATACTGTTGTATGACTCTTCTTCCCTTTCCCTTACCTTTGACTTGAAATTGACAACTCTTCCCTTGAGGATTCTGTCCAGAGCCCTGGCTGTTTGGGGGTCATAGCTGCCCCTTTTTGTAACAGACAGAGTCAAGTGGAACACCTACTTGGGCTTGGGAGGCTACACTGTATTTCAGGTGCACCTGAGTGGCAATTTACTTATTCTACAAAGCCCTATGTGATCTTGACACCAGTTGACACTATATCATGTCTCTAACTCGGCTTTCTCCCAGGGTCAAGGTCAGCTCATGCTCTCCAGATGATATTCTCTTTCTCTATATTTGAACTTTCACTGGACCATCATGGCCAGTTGAGGACCTTTATTTTTTTTGTGCTGATTTTCAAATTACAATTAAATCTCTTTTTATATTCAGGATTTTCTCCTACTGAATTTAGCTTTCACTTATTTCTTTGAACACACACATATATGTATATGAAAATAATACACATCAGTTTCTGCCAAGTCAGTATTGTTTTAATAAATCATTTAGGTACATTCAGATGGGGAACAAAAAAGAGTGCAGAAGTTTAGGTTTCAAGTCTCAGGTCTGCCAAGGGCAATCTTGGTTAAGTCCATGATAATGATTCTGAAATTTACATTTCTAGACCCAAACTCTTTTCTGACCTCCAGACTTATGTATTCAACTACATCTTGACGTGGACACTTGGATGCCTAACAGGGGTTTTAATGAATTTAACACACCTAACACTGAACTCTTGACTTCTTTATTTCACTTCCCTCATCTGTTCACCTCTTTGTCCCCCTCTTAATAAGTATCATCGCCATCCTTCCAAGTGCTTGTGCCAAAAGGCTTGGAATCATCTCTGATTCTTCTCTTTTTCTCTCATCTCACATCTAACCTCTCAGCAAATCTTATTAGCTCTAGCTTCATAATATTCCCGAAATCTGACCCTGCATCACTACCTGTCACCCTCCATCAAGCCATTGTCAGCCTTAGTCTGGAGTCTCTATTACAATCCTCTCCTGCCCATTCTTCCTGATTCTTTTCTTGTATCTCCTTCAGTTTCTCTCCACAAAGCAGCCAGAAAAACCCATTCAAGTGTACATTTCATCTTGCCACCTTCTTCCCTGAAATCTAATAATGGCCAGTCTTTTCCTAGCTCATTCAGAATAAATTCCCAGTTTCTTATCTTGGCCTTGGAGGCCATAATTGAATAGTGGATATTTCTCTGATCTCATTTCCTACACTTTCACTGTCTCTCACAGCATCCCAACCATACTTCTAGCTGTCTTTCAAGCAGGCATAGCACCTTCTCACTCCTAAGTCTCCACATTGACCTCTTACCTCTGCCTAGAACTTTCCCCCAAGAGGAGGTGCTTGTCTGCTCACACTCTCTACAGCATCTTCTATCATATCCAGAAGAGCTGCCATGTCTGGTCCCATGACTCTGTTTCTTTGCCATACTTTATTTCTCTTGTTAGCACCTATCTCTCCCTGACATTCCACTCAAACTCTACATGACACAAGGGCTGACTGGAAAGTATCCAGCCATATATGCCTCTAGTTTTCATAGCACATAGCTGGGTATCTTCTGGGCAGCCCTGGTATTTCTTCACTTTTCTATTAAATGTAAATGTCACAAGGACATAGACTTAGTGTATTTTGTTTGTGACTTTACCCCCAGTACCTAAACAATCTCATATCTTCAATAGGAACTCCATGAACAAAACATGCAGGCACTGGACTTGCTTTTTTACTATAAAATTAAGGTTTTAACCAGATGATTTCTAAGATTACCACTAACTTTAAAAGCCTGTGATTGATTATTTTATATTGTGATTTACAATCTTACTTTCCTGTGCACAGAAAAATAAGTGAGGCAGAAAATAGTCACACAGGAGGCAATGAGCTGAACCACATAGTAACTGTACCGTAAATTTTCTGGACTTGTTCTCAAATGTTCTCCTATTTAACTTTATTTCCTAAAATGTAAATGACTATAGAAAATAAATTAGTGTAGCGAATGCCATGGGTGCAAGGAAATTGGGTTTGCCAAATTGAGCAAATCAAGACCTGGGTGAGCTTTCTACATGGAGTTATGTAGCCAAGGACTTCCCAAATTGTTCTCTTTGTGCTGCTACTTTTTAGGTGTTGCCCCAGTAGTGTGCTGTAATCAAATTGAAAGATCACACAAGGGTGAGAAATTGTTGGCCTTCTGATTTCAAGACTATATTTTATGCACCTAATGAGGCCAGAAAAACTTTATCTTTCTCTGTTGCATCCCTTTTAATAAAAGGATTTGTTCTACAAAATTTGGATTCAGTAAAAAGGCTACACTTAAGAACCTAGAAGGCAGCAAGCTCCCTACCACCTGAGCTTCATTTATTGAAAAGATCAATTGGGATAATGAAATAGTTTCATGCAAAAATCGATGTGTGTGCTTAAGGTGGAGAGAGAGAAAGAGAGAGGCAGAGACCTCTTTCTTAACATTCATTCTGCAAGCCTGTTTTGGCTTCCTCTCAGCATGAGGAAGCTTAGAGTCAACTTAAGAGTTATACCAATATACGAATACCAGTACAATATTTTGTTAATGAACAAGGAGATGGTACAGTTTATTTCTAAATACTGTTATTCTTAGCCAAGTACTCACATAGAATATAAAGAATGCAAATTGTTCCATCCAGCAAATCTCCCGAAGCTGGAGTCTGAGAGTGGCTTCCCACATCTCTGGGTTGTCCCCACTTCCATCCTCTGACTCACTAAGAATTCAAACTTCTCTTCACTTAGCCAGGGTCTATTCGATCACTTTGCATTTTTCTCCCTGGGGCCTTCCTCTGCTTCTCAACTCTCTGGAACAAGTTAACAATTGTTTTTCTTAGGGGGGTCATAAAGAAGAGGGGAGTACTTGAGATCATCCTACAAATGGAGGATTGGTAAGACAACGGAACAGCGTTATTCTGTCAAAATAAACTTTTCCTTTACATAGCTAGAGTTTGTTTGTTTGGTTTTTTCCTCATTTAATATGAATACCAGATTCTTCCTTTTGCTTTGGTGTGTCTAATTTCCCAGGAGAAAACATGGGAAAGAAATAAGTTTATCTTATCACAATTAACAAAATAAGATAAAAGAGGGCTTAAAGAGGTCTTTTTCATAACATAGTTTATAAGAGAAATCAAGACAAAGGTGATAAGAAAGAGTAGGCAAAGAAACATATTTCATCTTGGGGACACTAAAAAGACAAAATAATAAAACCCAGCATTCTCTTTCCCACACTATGACCTGTAATACATGTATAAATTTAGATTTTATATAGTAGCTCTGAATCCTGCCTGAGAATGCCTCAGATCCAGACCTGGTCTTGCTTTGGCAAGTTGTAAGTAAGAGACATCTACAGCAAGTCAAAAGTTAGTTCAGCCCTTGACTGGCAGGTTTGTTGCCAGAATTATAGGCAAGTTTAAACCTCAGCTTTGTAGGTATTTTGCTGAAAATGAAAAGAAAAATCCACCAATGCATTGGAGCACCTCAGATTAGAATGTGCAAACCATTGTGCTCAACATTCCAACTGTAGTCCCAAAATGCCCTGTCAGGCAGAGTGGGGAGCCATAAAATGTGAAGTCAAAAGGCTGACTGAGTTGTCAATAGAAGGTTCATTACTAACTCTGATGTGCTCCTTGGCATTTTCCCAGACAATCTGAGGCTGTGACATTAACATGTGGTTCTTTATGTGAAGCTGAGTCTTGACACTTCTCCAAAAAGAAATGGAAGGGGGGAAAAAAGCTGAAATATTTTGATTTCTCCTGCCTTTTTATTAAAAGCCCAGAATAGTGAAATATATATATATATACACACATATATATATTATATAGTATACATAAATATAAAATATATATTTACATAAATATAAATGATACTTCCCACACTAAAGTGTAGGATTAGTTTTGCTTTGTTCATATGTTTGTTATGATAAATATTTATCTTCCTTTTCAGACACTTCTTAAATAAATCTGCATGTGCATACTCAAAAAAATTTAAATGTTTAAATAACTGGGAAAAGGTGAATTATTCCCTAAGGCCACTTATGGTTAGTAAATTTAAAGAAAAAGAAAGATAAAATGGCCTTTCTGATTTGTATAACAGAGCAATCCAATGGTCTTTTCCAATTGAGAAGAGCAACTTCTAAATATATATCTGTATCCAAGATTTGGATTGCTTTTTGACAACACATGACATAAATCCTGCTTAGGGAATAATTGCCTGGGATGGTGCCAAGTTGCCAGGTCATTCAAATCGATGCTGTGTGCTATTGCACACTTAAAATTATTTACACTGCTCTTATCCTAGCTACAATCTGTTCTCTCACTAATGCAGTGGAGAACAATTTACTCCAGAATACTGAAGTCCTTCTGATTTCATTTTTGCTCCCACATCTGTTGCTGTTAGCTCAAGTCCCAGAAATAAAACCAAATAAAGAAGTACATGGATGCTTCAGAGATTGTGGGTTTTAGAGTAAATATCAAAGAAATTTTCAAATTTCTATTTCTGACATTTTATTTTAATTAGCTTTATGTTTGGTTGTAGTTGTTCCTTTGAGATATTTTGAAGGTCTTCTATCTTTTCTTCCTTCCCTCACCCTCCGTCTCTTCCTTCCTTCCATTCTTTTTTTTTTTTCCTGTGGCTACATCGTCCCTTCAGGATTGAGGCAGCTGATGATTCTTTGGCATTTTTCATTTGAAATAAGATTATGATCTGTGATTTATGTTACTTACACCATTGAATTCTTATTTATGAAAGGTAAAATAATTCTGATTAGCTACACTCAGATGATTCATAAACCGTAGAAGATATAAAACATCAATCAATGTTTTGTTTAAATTTTAATTGCTGCATTATTCACTCTTCTTGTTACCTACATCCATCCAAAGATGAAAGTTTTGTATATTTGTATATATTTTTTTTTTTTTATAGAGACAGAGTCTTACTTTATCGCCCTTGGAAGAGTGCCTTGGCATCACACGGCTCACAGCAACCTCTAACATCTGGGCTTAGGCGATTCTTTTGCCTCAGCCTCCCAAGTAGCTGGGACTACAGGCGCCCGCCACAATGCCTGGCTATTTTACTGTTTTGCAATTCGGCTGAGGCCAGGTTTGAACCCTCCACCTTCGGTATATGGGGCCGATGCCCTACTCAATGAGCCACAGGTGCCGCCCTTGTGTAGTTGTATTTTTACAAAAAAGTAGAGGATAGTTAGAAATTGTTTGAGATGGCAGACAATATGGATTGTGGGTAACTTGTAAAACGTTAAATAAGTCTTGTTGTCCATTATTGTAAGCCAATAAGCTCCAGGTGGGCAGAGAAGGAAGGCAGAAAGCTCCATGTCTCTGGTGACACTGCAAACAGAACTGAAGGGTAACAGAGGTAAAGGCCTGAAAAAGGGCAAAACGTTTTATGAGTGGTATCCTTGAAACTCCTCACCCTTTTTGGTAATTAAAACCTGTATTCCTTGGGGAGGAGCCAAGATGGCAGTCTGTAGTCAGCTTTCTGCAGACACTCCTGTCCAGAAGGAGAGTTAAAGGACAGAAATTTAGCGAGAAAGCCAATGGTTTGGAGCTGAACCAAGAGACAAGGTCGAGGAACGCACATCAACACTGCTGGAGCGGCCTGCGACCCCAAGGATACAAATAAAAGGTACAGAGCACATCGCCAAGCGGACGGGAGTCCCCTCCCCCAAGAGAACAGCTCGCAGTATACGCCATACCTCCATACAAACAAGCGAGCAGAGTTCAGATGTCCTCCCACTCTACCCCACGGGAGAGACCCTCTAAAAACCAGACCTCGTTCCCCTGTGC
>CAUYON010000707.1:0-69400 GCA_963573935.1 Arctocebus calabarensis
ATTCTGTTGCTGAGGGATTCTACTGTGTTTCTCAGATCTTTGAGGGCTGCAACTTCTTGTCTCAATGTGTCAAAATATTTGGTCATTTTGTCTTTGAATTCACAGTCAATTCTTGAGACATCCTTTGGGTCATCTTTTGGATTACTGCTTGAAATTATAATTCCATCTTTTCCTCCATTCCACTGATCTTATTTGCTATCCAGACTCTGAATTCGATTTCTGACATCTCAGCCATTTGCTTATGCAAGGGATCTTGTGCTGTATCTACCTTGTCATTCTGTGGGGGAGTTGATCTACTCTGATTATTCATATTGCCAGAGTTTTTCCGTTGATTTGACCCCATGATTATTTTTTGCCATTTCTTCTGGCCATCTTCAGAGTTGGGAAGGTGTCTCTCCAAGATTGGACCCTGCCAGGATCACTCTATTGTTGGAAGATATTTGTAGGCAGTGACCTAGTGTAGCTTCTCTGGGGCTGCCCCAGCCAGGGCGTTGTGGCTGTGGGAGCAGCTCCGGAGTGGAGCGTGTCACACACGGGTCCAGCAGCAGGGCTGGGGATGGTGCCCACGGTTGTGGCAATGCCTGGCCCCCAGTGGCTTTGGCAATGAGAGTGGGTGGCTCCAGCAGTCTCTGGTCAGGCAGAGGGCTCTGCAGAGAGGTAGGGAGAGACTCAGAGGGAAGGCACACGGTCACGTGACTTCCCTGGTCCCTGGGCAGATAGACTGGCCACTGAGGAAGCAGGGAGGGCACTGGAGGGAGGATGCAGGTTGTGCAGCTACCAGAGACCCTGGCTGGGGCAGCACTGGCCAAGGCAGGCTGGGGGTCTTGGCAGTGTGGCCTGTGGTGGAGTCCCATGTGTTCGCAGGAGTCCTTGGAGTGGGGCGGGCCTGGGTATCAAGGCAGCATGACTCCCAGTGGGGTCTCTCACATCCGCTGGTGTCACAGGCAGGAGGCAGACCTGGGACCCGAAGATTCACAGCCCATGGT
This sequence comes from Arctocebus calabarensis, assembly GCA_963573935.1. Classification (NCBI taxonomy): domain Eukaryota; kingdom Metazoa; phylum Chordata; class Mammalia; order Primates; family Lorisidae; genus Arctocebus; species Arctocebus calabarensis. Next base: position 987 of record CAUYON010000707.1, read on the forward strand.
AGGTTTGCTCCCACCTGCCCCTGGAGTGGGGCGGGCCTGGGTGCTGAGCCGGAGCAGCCTGCAGCAGGGTCATACACTGTGGTTTCTGGCTTCAGTTGGCCATTGTGGAGGGGGAGGCTTGGTGTGGTCCCCAGAATCCTTTGCCATGTGAGGCACTTGGTCTAGCAGAGAGGGGAGGTCCTGCTCGAGAACCTTCTCCCACAGTCTAAGCAGGGGTTAGGCTTCTGGTTCGTCAGGTAAGTGGGGAAGGGCACACTGGAAGTTCAGAATGATTGGGAAAACTTTAGTTCAAATTTCTTGCCTAGTGAGAGAGTGTTCAGAGTCACAGCAGGGGAGTAATCCACACTTCCTGTGGGTGGGACAAGAGGTCCACAGTTCACTGTTCATCTGTAGAAAGACTGCAGGAGTGGACGAAGAGAAAAAAAAAGAAAGGAAACAGAAAGCAAAAAAGACCACAGCTTTCTTGGGGGAGAGGATGGATGCTTTTCCTTTCAGATGAATTTTGTACCTAAAGCTTGCTTTCTTGGAGTCACAGCTTGCCTCAGCAGAGGTGATCTGCAGCTATCACTTCTCTCTTGCTGGGCTCCCAGTCTTCAGCTCAATTGGGCATTTTTCGGACGTTATCTTTCTCCTTGGTCAGCAGCTGCTCTCGGGAGCTGCTTCTAGTTGGCCATCTTGCCCCTCCCCCCCAGGACTTGAGGATTAAACACAAGGCAGAGTCCCTGAGGCTGGGTCAGAACCTCTGGGAACATGAGAAGTTCATTGTCATTGCTTCATGCCCTTTCCCATGTCTTCTCCCAGAGGGGAGAGGCCCAGCCTGCCCACCACACCTGTCCACAGGCTCCTGCTCACCAGTAGGTGCAGGCCCGTCGACTGGACCTTGGTGGGCAGCAGCCGAGTTCTTGGTGTGAGCTTATGTTTCTGGCCACTGATCCTGCTATTCCAAAGAAGCACGGGGTGGGGCTGGGGGTTCCAACGCTCCTCAAGTAACAGGAACTAGGCTGGTAGGGAGGCGAGAAGGAGGCAGTGGGCCCCACCTCGAGCGCCTCTGGCTCGCTGTTCTCACCAACTTCTGATGGATGATCTTGACAAATGCTCCTCCTGAGGATGCTTTTCCAGAGAGTGAGTTTGTTTGTGGTTTCACCCAGTTTCACTTGCTATGCTGATGTGCAGGCCCAGGCAGCCCCCAGGCTGCTGTCCTGGAAGTGGGACTTTTGCAGCCACCCTTGTACAACGTGAGGCCTCTGGCTCTCTTCAGTGATGGTGCAATTGAGCTAAAGGGCAGGAAAAAGACTCCTAAAGTGTGAGGCTGTGAGCACCGCCAGCTACAGAGACCACCTATGACAATGAGGTAGGAGGTTCTGGATGGGGAGGATCGGGACGGGGAATGACAGAACGTGAGTGTGGCTTCCAATTAAGGATGACGGATGCACCTGCTTCTTTATCACTGCCCCTCTCCCAAACTCACCGAAATTACAGCAAAGGGGAAACAGAGGCATAAACACTCAGAACGAGGAAATCCAGAGAGGATAAGGAGGAGTGAGTTGATGCTTTTTGGAAGAGGACGAACTGGTGGCGGGTCACAGACTTAGCCAACAGAGGCACTGAGGTCTAAGCCTGCAGGGCCAGGGGAATCAAAGGCAGAGAATCAGGTGGTTTTGGAGATGCCACATGCCAGGGGATTCTAAAGTAGGGGTGAAAACAGAAGGTAAAGCGGGAGGGGACAGGGGATAGTGTGCACAGGAGCAGTGCAGCCCCAAGACAGGCAACCAAGGGACCCTCTTCCTCCTTTCTAAGCTGTCTGTGCATCTGAGGACTGGGATAAAACACTGAAATAAAAACAGGGACAGGCTGGTGCCTGCCACCATCTCTCTCTCTGGCCTCTCGTTGCTAAATATCAAGCCTGTGACCCCAGGGGCCAGGAGCTTCAGCCGGTGGCCGACAGGTCCCCTTCTCCTATGGAGGCACCGCCAGCCTCATCACCCCATGCGGGTCCCACCAGGAACCAGCCCCACCCTGTACACAAACCTTCCAGGGAGCTGGGGGTGCTTCCATCTTGCATTTTTATTTTTGTTTGCACCTCACTCTTAAATAGAACCACAGAACTGTTTTGGGAGAGCTTATGACATGATAGAGAACAAAGCCAGCAACCCAGGCGAGGAGCTCGGAGGAGGCCCACGACAAAGCCGGAGGAAGCTTCGTGCTAAACCGATGACATCCGAGATGCAAGGGAATAGACTGTCTCCTTAAAAGGGAACAGAAGGTTCTTTTCACAAAGGAACACATTCAGAGAACAAGGAAAAGCTTTTAAAAATTAAAAATATGCTAGTAGAGATTAAAATTTTAATAGACGAAGAGGGAAATAAAGTTGAAGAAATTTTCTAGAAATAGAACAGAAATACAGAGAGGCAGAAAACATCCGGAGAAGAAAATTAGAAGATCAATTTGGGAGGCCTGACACTGCCTCAGCAAAGTTCTAAGAAGGGAGCATGAAACATCCAAGGAAGAAAATTTTCCAGAAAGGACTTGAGTTGCTAGGCTGAGAACCTAGAAAAATAAGCGGGAAAGACCCATACAGTGATGGAATTTCAGAACATTGAGGAGTAAGAGATGAAATTGGTAATGAAAGCTTCTAACACTAAAACTTCTGCACTAACACAACAAATCAAAATGGTGTTGGATTTCTCATAAGATCTTAGAAGAATATCTTAAGACCAGAAGGAAAAAGTCCAGCCTATGCCACTCCCCTCAAAAGGTATGAGTGCAGAATGGGAGGCAGGAACTTCAGACTGGAGAGATCTCAAAATGCTCAGCTCCCATGAGGTGCGATGTGAACGCCAGGACAGAGACGAGGTTTCCAGGAGAGGTGAGGGTGCTCCTAGGATGACAGTGTCTGGGTGTCCCATCCAGACCGATAGGTACATTGTGGGGAGGCAGAAGGGGACTCTGGGAGTGATGGTGCCCAGAAAACTAAGATCAGGACTGTCAGACACCCTGAGATTACTGACCCAAACGTGAACGACACCCCAACTCTGGTCGGCTGTTGGGAATGCACTGCCAGCTTCACCAGTGCAAATCCTGAAAAGGTGCTCATTCTGGAGAAAACACAATGTTGATGGGGAAAGGAAATGTAATCACAGAATTACTTTGTGGCTCAGCTGTGAATAATAATTACATAATTATGTAGATGCTGAATATTGATCTAACCACAAATTATGCTACTGGGAGGGTGGGGGCAGAGGGCTTTGGGGGGTTATCTTGCGGGGGAGCACAGCACAGAGAGGAGTGTTCTCGCCCTCCCAGTGAGGAATCCATGGAGAAGCAACCGAAATTCAAAGAGGAGGAGAAGCATTTATTTATAATAAAAATCAAGGTCAGAGTTAAAGCTGCAGCACAGAGGACTGAGGGGGCTTCCACAGGGCTGTTAAAGGTAGAGGTGGGTGAAGCAGGGGCCGGCCAACTTGACTCCAATCCAGCAGAACTGTGAGGCCTTTTAAAAGCATCTTAGAGTCGGACTGTACCAGGGCAACCCAGCCACCGTAGCCGGAGCATTGCTGAGTCCATGGGAGGGGCCTGGGCTGGGGGTACAGACCTCACTGGGGTTCCTGTTGCTGCTGCCAGGAGTATTCAGGAGGGCAGGAGGAAGCTGGGGAAGCCTGGGAGCTTATTCTCCAGGACAGGAGAGGCCTGGGTGAGGCTCGGAGGAAAGGGAGGGCAGCAGAGTCCCCAAACCTGCTGATTAGTGGTGGTGGCACATGATGGGGAAAGAGCAAGGCTGCTGTTGCTGAGATGTTCCTCCTAGGCAGCTGGATGGCCGTCACTACAGGGTAGAACTTCTAGAAAAGGGGCGTGATGGGAGGAGGTCAAGAGTTGTGCTGTGTGCATCCTGCCAGCACAAAGTAGCACAAACTGGGTGGCTTAAAACAAAAGAAATGCCTTCTCTCACACTACTGGAGACCAGAAGTGGCAGGTCAGGGTGTGGGCAGGGCCACTGGATCCTCTAGAGAGGATCTCCCCAGCCCTGCAGCTCCCGGGCATGGCCACCCTGGGCTCGTGGGCTGTGTCACTCCAGACACTCGTGGCTCCTCCCAAGATCCCGTCTTCTGGGAAGAACACCCATGCTGTTGGGTCTAGGATCCATTCCCATGACCTTATGTTACTTGATTATCTGCAAAGACTGGGGACTTGAACATATTGTTTTGGGCAATACCGTTCAACCGCAACAGACATGCGTCACGACACAGTCTGTCTGGTGAATGCCAACTCCTGTATTCCGCTCTTGGAGGCTGACCAAGCTCCCGGGGCTCTGAGAAGACCCTAGTCCTGCTCCATCTGTTTGCTCTGGAGATCCCCGAACGTGTCCAACAGCTCAGCCCTTCTTCCCGTGACCCCCCCTTGCTAAGGAGGAGAGCCAAGGCACCCGACATGCAGTGAGGTGAAGTCACTTTGGATGAGTCAGTGTTGCTGCCACCGATGCTCAGGGGCATGAGGAGGTAGGAGCCCAAGGGCTGGTAGGTGGTCAGAGCAGGAGGCTCAGGCACAGGTGTGCCCCGGTCACCTGCTTCTTCCACTCACTCTGTCTATGCCAGAGAAGCTATAAAACCAAAGGCTCTTTGGTTTGGGTCTAATACCCAGCCATGGCATTTGGGGTGTTCACCAATCAATCTGACCCTCTGGGAAAGCAGCAAACCCCTGAGGGAACTGTGCAAGCCAAAGGCCAGCTGCCCTGGCCTGGCTGTATGGTCCTCCCTAAGTGGCATCTTTGGTGATCTGACACCAGCCCATGCAGCTCTGCTGGAGGAGAAACGTTTCTGATGGCGTTTCCTCACAAGCTGGGCCACTTGTCACTTCTCTGTGCTGTGACCTCAGCCCTGAACGCTCCCTGGAGCCCCATCTCTGCAGGTACATAGATCAGTGGCTGGACCAGCACAGAGCCCAGGGAGAAGAGCTACCGAGCCAGGGATTATCCCCTTGGTCGGAGGATGGCTTCATAGAGACAGGTGCGTGTTGCGAGGTCCCCTCCGAGTGCACTCCATCCCCGCTGCACAGTGGCTGAGGGCTTCGTGGAGAGGCCACCAGGGCGGGGTGCAGGATGTCCTGGTCAGGGGTCTGCACTGTCCCTCTGAGGCCATGGGGAGGACCAAGGGGTGGAAGGGGTGTAAGTGGCCATCAGAGGATGCAGCGAGTTGCTCCCCAAAATCCGGCTGCAAGCCTTCTCAAACAATTCTTTGTAAAAAGTTTGGTGTGAAGTGTCGATGGGATTGTCCTCTCTGTACGTTTTTCTTCAGCCCTCTGCCAAGAACTTTCCAGTTACTTCCAATGTCAATGCCTTCCAGACATGGAGATAGTCTCGCAGAAGCTCTTTATTTTCAATACCTGCTATTTCAGGTATTTTTACCTTCTCCCTTGATTTGCCTCAAAGATAGGAAACGTTTTCTGTTTTTCTTTTTTTGTTTTTTTTTTTAGCCTCTCTTTTGACAACACAACTTTCATCTGTGACTCATATTTTATGGTCAAAAAGGTGGCTAAATGAACAAAGAAGAGGAAATTAAAAGGAACTATGGACTGGCAGAGTGGCATCTACCCTTCAGAGGCCCAGCCCTGCAGGAAGATGATGTGTGGCCTGTCCAAGTGGCACGAGCAGGAAGCCCTTGCTGTCCCGTGGCCCCCACAGGGCACAGGGTGGCTATGTCAAAATGCTGCTGGAAAAAGTCCCCTCCCTACCCTCCTCAGCACACAAATGTGTTCAGAAAGAGCTCTGTCCCTGACTGCCCCCCGCCAGGCACCAATCGCGTGTAACAGCTCCTGAACTGACTGTCAATTGAATGAAAGGCCACTATTTTGGGAAATGTCAGTATTTCTCAAAAAAATAAATAAAAACCCTTACTGCGAGTAACTCTGATTTCAGGCAATCTGCCCAGCAAGCCAGAGCCATGGGACGCACTCAGCCTACTCAGAAACGGCCCAGTCAAGGCACAGGAATTCTGAGTCAGCCGAGTGGGGTGTCGGCAGAGCCCTGGGCTGGGCGGGCCGCTGGCCCAGCCCAGCAGGGTAGGAGCTTGCCCACCCACTTCCTCCATACACGCTGTGGTTGGGACAACCTCAGAGGCTCAGTGGCTCTGCACTAAGGAGGGACCCTGGTACTGAAACGTGGGCGCATGATGGGCGTTCATATCTGTGGGGGATGGGACGGCTTTGGGCACCACTCCAGGCTTCAGTCTCCCGCCTCTGCCTGACAATCCAGCTGCAACCCAAGCCTCTGGTGCAAGGTTAGGACAGGCTGACGCTCTAGAAGTCCCTCCTGGGGGTGGGCTGAGGCCCGTTCCCTGCACCCCAGCTACTGGTGGGACCCCCACAACCATAGACCCACCTCCCCACTGTGCACCTGCTAGCCATCCCAGCCAAAGATGTGCTAGTCCTTAGGAATCCCCAGGGAATGACTGAGGCTGCGTTCCCCAGAGCTGTGTCACCCTGTGAGCACCGTGGGGTCAGTTAGATATTAACAAGCATCTGGAAAGGCAGGCGTCTGAGATCAAGAAAGAACCCAGATTCCAGAGGTCAAAGCATTTGCAAGCCCTACTGTATTTTCCAAAATCATGTTTCACTAAACATTTGATGTTCCCCTCCCAAGTGTACCAGGAACTCTGGAAAATGGCCTCAGACACCCTCTCATGTGGCCCTCTGAGAGTGTGCTAATGTTTGGGGGGTGTTGGGGTGGGAGATGTGACTGAGGCTTTAAAATTGGCATTGCCTCAGAGAAGATGAGATTTGGAAGCACACAGCTGTGGTTCCTGCCCTGCTAGAAGAGAGAGCGAGTTCATCACTCACATCTTGAATCTGCAGGAATCAGACATATGGGGGTGACTCAGCTTAAACCAGGCCCCAATTCCCTGAGGCCAGCCAGCCACCCTGGAGGATGATACTGGGGTTAGCAGAAGAGAGCTTACTTGCCCTTTCTGGCTGTGGCTGATGGTGGGGGCTCAGGCATCGGTAGACATATGGAAGGAAATGTTCCCAACCCTGGCGGGAGAGGCTCTGGAAGCATGCTGGAGGGCGGTGGGTTGGCTAGGCCTGGGTCTCAAGCCTCTCTCCCGCTTCAAGAACAGGCATCTGATGACAGCTGCACCCTCTGGCTGGAACAGCCTGGAGCTCAGGGCCGGGGAGGGATTGCTTCCAGAGGCAGGGTCCTGCACAGGCTGGGGGAGGCTGTGACGAGAGTGAGTCGGGTTCCCTAAGGGAGCAAGCATGTGGCACCTGCCTCCCAGTCCCCTGCACTGGCCTCAGGGGAGCAGCTGTGATTGCATCTGGCCCTATGCTGCCTCTGTGGTAGGAAACATTGCTCTGAGCTCTGTTTAGCAACGGACCATCATGCAGAGATAAAGAACATGCCAGACGCATCAGTTTCCTCGGGTACAAGCCCTGGATGAGCTGACAACTGTCCTGATGGTGAGGACCTCGATGGGGACTCCGCCCCTCAAGGACTTCAGACACCTCAGTTCTCGTGTTTCTTCCCCTGGAGTATGGTAGGAGGACGTCGTCCACCCATCACAGGAGCCAGGCAAGGGCAACCTACTTCTCTTGGTCTCTGGGGTTTAGGGAGCATCCCAGCTGCAAACTGACCGTGTGCACCCACCTCCACCCCTGCATTGTCCTTGAGGGCTGTGGCCAAGGCCCTAGAGCCCGGGGAGAAGGAACTCAGTTAAGGGGCATGTAGCTTTCTTATCAGATGGTCACATTCAACGTCCTCACAAACCCAGTCTGCATATACTGTCTGCGAACACGTGCACACTCCACCCACACGTGCGTGCACAGTCCCACACACGTGTACATGCAGCCTGCACATACACAAACATGCACCCACATGCATGCACACACACGTACACATGTACACACCTGTGCGTGTGTGCACGCTGACACGTAAGCACACACACAGCTCCTGGGGCTCCGGAGCCGGCTGCTTCTGCCCCGGTGACGTCTGGCAGGCCTCTTTATGTCTGTTCTTCTGTGTCTTTTTCCAAATGGAGACAACCACATGAAGTGCCTCAGAGGGTCACCGCAGAGATGACACACACTGGATCACCGTAGGGATGAGACACTGGGGCACAGGAGCCCTCGGGCAGTCCCGAAATACCTCAGAGGGTTACCGCAGAGATGACACACACTGGATCACCGTAGGAATGACACTGGGGCACGGGAGCCCTCGGACAGTCCCGAAGTACCTCAGAGGACCACCATAGGGATGAGACACCAGAGTCCACAAATGGCCCCTGGCACATTTATAAGGTGCTCTGGAGAGGCCACAGAGGTTCCCAGCTTTTCAAAGACACTGCGTCCCTACCTGCCACCTCCCTCTGTTCCATCCTGACCGTAATCATCAGGGACACCAGTGCCAGAATGAACCCAAACCTTAGAGAGGTGGGTGGAGGCTCCTTTGAGAGGCCATGGATGCTGCAAGCCCCTGGCCGGAGGTCCCTCTGTCCTCTCCAGTCTCTGAGGAAAGGACGGCTCTACCACAGACCAGGACTCCCAGAAAATGTTCCTTAAAGTGTTAATTACTAGACAAAATGAACTACAAATGGGCATGCAAAAGATACCCCCATTTAAAAAGAATTAGACTGAATCTAGATGGCTACAAATGTTTCTGGGTGGTTCTTTTTGACTTCTGCACGTGTGTCGTCAGGGGCCAGCCATAGACAACTCCCACGGAAGGCCACGTCCCCACCACTCAGCACATGGGGTTTCCTCCCAGAGGGGAGCAAGCCAGGTAAGGAAATCTGGTGTGAGGGGTGAGCAGAGAAAGGGGCTGGATGGGACAGTGGGTCAGAGCATGCTGGACCCTGGACCCAGCCTGATTTTTCCTGCATTTTGACCACAGTGGGGAGAGAGCTATGAGCTCCCTGAACACTGCTGGGTCAGCCCCAGAATAGCCAGCTGTGCTTGTGGAGTTCAGGGTCACACACATTGCTAGTCTCTTGGGTCTGACCAATTCCTTGGCAAAGAAAAGAAGAAAAAGAGAAGAGGGAGAGAGAGAGAGAGAGAGAGGGAGAAGGAAAGGGAGAAGAAAGGGAGGGAGAGAGGGAGGAATGGAGGAAGTGGGCAGAGAGGTAGGAAGAAAGGGAAGGAGTCAAGAGAGGGAGAGAGGGGAGGTGGGTGGATGCAGGAGTGGGATGGAGGGAGGGAGGGAGCCTTGGCCTGGCTTTTCTCTGACAATTCATTCCGTGATGGCTTCCTGTGCACACTGTGATACCTTCCTCCCCCTTAACACATGGAGCCATCACCTCACTTTTGTTGCTTGGTGGCCCCCAGTAGAGAGCACATTGCTTACAAATAGTGAAGCAAATTTGGTACGAAAAAGACAGAAGAAACAAACGTTAACAAGAGATGAGCACCCAATCCCCGAGATGCATTTTTACATACAACAGGTCTGCAGGTCCTCATGGGAGCTGCTGGGGCTGCGTGATGCACCGTCACATGCTCCTGCCAGTACCTCACTGAGCTGGGAACGCCTGTCACACACACAGCCCAGCACTGTGCTAGGGCATGGTCTCTGTGGTCACAGTTACATCATATTAATTGACATGGAGCCATTTCTTATTTCTTGCTAATTGAAAATTGCTGATTTTCCTTCTCCAAATGGCTCTTCATGTCAATTGCCAAATGTGGGGTGCACTGTCTTTAACAAATCACCCTCCACAGCTTTCCCTCAAATCTAGTTGACTGCTTCATTCTGTCACAATCACAATAAATAATGACTAAGATCTCCCAAAAGAATATTTCATTTCTTATTCCAAGGCTGTGGCAGGGACTTGGATAAAGGCTTGGTTTGGGCACCATGACCTCCTTGGCTGGGGTGGCATGCAGCAGGTGGCTGGGGGAGCACCCTTGCCCTTGTAGCTATGCCTTGACCTCTGCTTTTGCTTTGTCCTATAGCAGAGACACTTGGAAATGTCCTCCAGACTCTCTGACTTAGATTTCTGCTTTGTCTCCCTCATCTTCCCAGGGTCTATACTTCATAGGCAGGGCACAACTAATTTCACCATGTACCAGATTTAATTGGACACTCAACTGAGTCCAGCCCTACATCATATTGCCTGAGACAAGGAGCCATGTGCTCGCCACTGATGCCAGGATTGAGCTTTAAACCCCTAGGATATATTTAATCAATGGGTATGTACCAGTCAGCTAAGCTGCATAACAAACCATCCTGGAATAAGCTAGCTTAAAACAAAGATTTGTTTATCTCACAGCTGTAGGACAGCTGAGAAACGTTTTTACCATCTGGACAGGGATCAGCTGATCTCAGCCGGTCTCTCTCACACACTTATGGGCAAAGTATGGATCAAGAACAGATTAGCCAGTCAAGGAGGGTTCCACCCAGATTGTTCTCTTCTGCATGGTCCTATGTGTCCCAGCAGGTCAGCCCAGGCTTGTTCTCTTGATGGCACATTTGCATTTTCTCCAACCCACCATGACCATGGAACACCTTGCACTGACCACTCTCATTTGCTATGTAGCCCAGGTGCAGCCAGACTCTTCTTATGTCAATCCATGTGGAAAAGGATGGGGTGAGGAACAGAGAGCATGGCACTCATGCCAAGGACAGGGAGACCTGCTGAGTGTCCTACACACGCAGCCCCCAGTGCCCCTGGATCCACCTCCCATCACCAGTCCCATCTTCGGGACTTGGCTCCCTAGTGAGTTCTGCACTCCCCCCAAATCATCCAATCATGGTCACATGAAGAGCACTTCCATGTAGACAATGGATGTGGCAGAGAGCAACCATGCTATGTGCACACATGTCACACATGGGCATGCTTGAGCTTATGGGGAAGTTCCCACATACAGCCACAGGATTTTCATATGCATGTGTGGTCCATTTTTATGTACAGATAATGCAAAGTGTGAGAGGCACCCTCAGAGTTGGGCTGCGAGGCAACCAGATCAGCTGCTAAGACACACGAGTATAGGACTCATTGCACCATCTGTGTGCACTGTGGCTTCAGTTCAGTCCCTCAGACTTCACTATGTCTTAGTTACAATTTTTATGTAAGTGGGAACTCTCGAGCTACTCTGCCCAGGTTGCCATGGTGACCAGAGAAGAATACAAAATACACAAGGAAGTGAAAAGACCACAGGTCCATGTAACCACAGGCCATCATGATGACTGTGACTGTTCACTATAAACTACTAGAAATGCTCTTGGTCCACATTTCCAGGATGGCTCAGACATTGGCCACCTTGCAGAGATGAGCAGAGGGACACACTGATGGCCCTTCACTCACCTCATGCATTCCATCCACCGTTACTAAGCACCTACTATGTGCACAGCACTATTGGAAGTGCCAGGGACCAGGTCTTCTGAAAATAGCACAAAGTTCCTTGATGTCTTCCCCTGCATGGACAGGATGGTCCTAGTAGCCTTCTCTAAAGAGGTGGCGATTGAGGTTTGTTCCAAAGACTGAGAGACACAAAGCCTCACCTTGGTTGGGCCATGTAGCTGACTGACGATGGACTCTGATGCCCCAGTTCCCTCCACCTTCCTTCCCCTTCCCCTCTGAGACCAGAGGTTGCCAGCCAGGCCACTTGTAGGCACAGAGGCCCTTCTGGTTCCCATCCCTCCACCCCAGAAATGAGTCTGATCCATCTGGTTACAATCTGGTGATTTAGGCCAACAGAGTTTTCTTAAAAGTCATCACAACAACATTAACCAGAGTGTTCACATCTCTCCCCTATTCTGACCATAGATCCAAGGGTCACAGGGAGGAACAGAGGAAGTTCTCCCCCACTGCTGTTGAGCTGATGGCACCCAAAGGTGCTGAGTTGTGAGCTCCTCATATCCCTCCACAATGGTCAGAATCACCTGTTGGGTGAGTTGGCTTTTGATGCCTGTAAAAACTGCAACTCTGTTCCGTTCCTCCCAGTCCAAGACTCTGCTTGCCTATGGGCTGCAGGTATAAGCAGTGTCCCATGTGGAAAAGGAAAGAGGTGCAGCCAAGCTGGGGACAACCCAAACTAAACTAATCTATCTGATGAGAGATTAGGCAAAATTTTAGGTCAATTTAGCATGATTTAAATATTTCCCACTCATTAGCAATAATTTAGAATGCATTTCCTCTTCTCACCCCAAACTTGAAGTTTCATTTTAATAGCTCTGTGATTTTGGACCAGATCATTAAAATTAATGACATTCCGAATGTTCTAGTGTGCCTGGTAAAGTCTGATCAGTGCTTCTTCCCTTTATAGATCATTAGTAATAGAACACTTTAACAGCCCTAATAAAGGACACTCACTCTCGCTCTGTTAATGAGTAATTTCCATATCCAGATATGGAACCCCCCAAAGAAAGAGGAAGCATATTTCATTAGGCATGTCAATGCCAGACCCTAAATAATTCAGTCCCCAGATTAAAATACTGATGCTCTCGATGTCCTAAAGGGAGATAATGAAATGTCCCCTAATGCTGTCGTCTTAAAATTAACATCCTTTGAAATTCTGTAATCAATCAATGGCAGTGACAGGAGCCAGGTCTAATCCCTTATTGATTTCTGCAGCCGAGAAGGGGAAAATGGAGCCTTGCTTAGTCCTGTCCTTTGGCTGACAGGTTGCTCCCAGATCTATTATTCATTCAGTCTTTATCCTGGGGACTGAAAACACCAGCTGTTTAGTCCTTGGCTTATGAGTGACAGGCAGCCCTTCTCAGTCTCTAATGCCTAGTGCTGAGTTAGCACTCGATGGGTAGAATGAGATTAGTTTTGTCCTGGGGACCCATTTGAAGGTGTGGTTCACTCCAGGGTGGGAGTGTGGATTGAGTCAGCTATTGACTCAGACTTGGGGTGGCTTTTTCATTGGAAAAGCAATCCACCCTTCCCTTCAGGCACCCTCTGTCTCATCACTTTGTTTTATTTTCCACATCCTTTGGACTCCATCCTCTGTCCTCTAGCAAGCTAATCTGTCTTATCCACCAACAGAGGCTTCATGAGGGCAGATTGTTTATATATGGCCATATCTGTGGTGCCTGAAAGAATGTCTAGTATAAAAGGAATCATGGAGGGATGGATGAGTGGATGAATAGATGAGTAGATAGGTGGATGAGAGGATGGATGAGTGGATGGATGGATGGTTGAGTGTATGATTGGATCGATGGATGGATGAGTGGATAAATGAATAAGGAGAAGGATGGATGAAAGGGTGGATGAATGGGTGGGTGGATGGGTGGATGGATGGATGAGTGAATGAATAAAAGAAAAGATGAGAAGATGGATAGATGAGTGGAGGATAAATAGATGTATAGATGAACAGATGATGAATTAGTGAATGGATGGATGGATGAGTAGATGGATAGATGGTTGGAGGGATGGATGGATGGATGAGTGGATGAATGGATCAGTGGATGGATGAGTGGATAAATGTATAAGGGGAGGAATGGATGGATGAGTAGATGGACATACGGATAGGTGGATGAGTAGATAGATGGATGATTAGACAGATGGATGTTCAAGTATGAATGGATGGGTAGATGGATGAGTGGATAAATGGATAAGTAGATGGTTGAATGAAAGGATAGATGAGAGGATGGATGAGTAGAAGGATGGATGAATAGATGGATGATGAACAGATGAGTGAACAGATGATGGATGAATGAATGGATGGATGAATAAATGAATGAATGGGTGAGAAGATGGATAGATGTGTAGATGGATGGGTGGATGAACAGATGATGGATAAGTGAATGGATAGATAAATGGTTGGATGGATGGATGAGTGGATTGGTGGATAAACAGATAGTAAATGAGTGAATGGATGAATAAACGAACAGAGGAGTAGATGGATGGATGGATGATGAATGAGTGGAAAGATGAATGGATGGACAGATGTGCCTGGATAGGTGGCTTGACAGACAGATGGTGGATAGATGGATGGTGGATAGAAGGATGAGTGACATTCCTTCCTGTATTTTCAGCACAGACAATAATGCCCAGCATTTATCTGCTGACTAAATGAATGAACCAATGAAAAGTTTCGATAATGCTGAGAATTCCCTATTTCTTTGTGCTTTCTGCTCCACCTGCTCTGGCCAGAATCCTCCTTCACAGCATTCCAGGGACCTGTTTTTCCATGGTATCTGCATTAGGATCGTAGGTCCTGTGAGTGTTCTCTGGCCCCACTGACAGACAGCTTCTCCTGGGGCAAAACTATAATTTCTGGGCTTCTCCTCGGAAGATCACTTGTACTCGACACACAGTAGGCTGTCAGCTTACCCTGCAGGTCACACTTCTGGAAAAGAATAATAGAGGAGCACCTTGAATAATTCAACAAACAGCCTGTGGAATCCAGGTGCCTCACACAGGTGTTATACAACTCCTATTGGCAGAAACTCAAAGGAAACACAGAAAAGGGGAAACCACAAAAAGTGGCCTCACAAAGATTAAAACCACCTGCTGATAAAACAGCCGCATGTATCAGAGTCAGAGTTGAGAGGAAATAAGAAAATCCAGCAAGTAAATTGGAATCAGGTCAGAAGGACTAGAGTGGAATCCAGATAAAATACCAGTGCCTGGGAGGAAAATTGAAAGATGGCAGTAGGTCTCAGGAAAGCTGATTGCACGTCCCCTAGGAAACAGGCTCCAAGCTTCCTGGCCTTCCCATTAGGGAGACTCACAGCATTTGGGGTCGAGAGCACACCTTTGGCAGGGCTCAGAGCAAGGAGACTCTCGCAGGAAGGGGCCATTCGTGTGGTGGTTGGTACACAGTCTTCAGAAGGGCGATAGCTCGGCTTCCCGAAACCCTCTCTTTGAGATCCAAACAGTCCCAGTCATGCATGAGAGAATAGTATGTCCCCAAGGACCCATGGCCCAATGTGCCTTATCCCCAGCACAGTGCAGGGACCCCGTCTCTGCACACCTCCTTAGCCTCAGTCATTCCCAGAATCCAGGCTGCTAGCTGGGTCCTGGGGTCATTTGCTTGAGGAGAAAATCAACATTTGCTCTTCTCTACCTAAATGTGGCTATGTCCCTGGGCTTGTTCCTGACACCCTTCCTGGATGGGCTGCACCTCCCTACCTCATGCTCCCACCCAGGCTACTGACCCCACTGAGACCTGCAGGCTCCATGCCTCTCCCAAACCTCAGAGTTGGACTCAAGCTCCTCCACCCATGGCCACCTGGGCACCTGTTGTGAAGTTGCACAGGCCAAGCAGAGCCACCCAGTTCCCACTCCAGGTGGGTCCTTCCCCATCTCCCTCACTGTGCTTTGCAGCTCCTGCCATCCTGGGTGGGTCTCCCCCACACCCTGCCACCCACCATGTGATGAGGCCTTCAAAGTGCATCTGGACCATGCTACTTCTCCCCAAATGCACAGCTTCACCCTGGACGCCGGCCCCAGGACGACTCTGGCCATCACACCTGACCCACAGACACTGGCCGGGCCCTGCTAGACAGGGGACCAGCTGGGAGAACACAGGAGCCCCCGTCCTGGCAGCAGGGAAACCTGCCCTGAGTGTGTCCCTTGCTGACCACAAAGATTGTCTGCCTGGCCCAACTTCCACCAGGTTCCCGAGACGTCTTCTAGGCGCACCCAAGCACTTCCTGTAAAACCCACTTTCCTAGAACCTTCAAAGAACCTGCTAAACAGTCAGAACCACCCCCATCTGGCCAGCCTAAAGCTCTCTGGGTGGAACTGTCCCTCTCCACCTTCCACTAGACAGTGTCTGGTCACATCACCCTGGCCTGTCCCCAGCAAGAGTCCTGTTAGGTGGCTTCAGGCAGGACTTCCTCATTCCCGGTGCCTCCTGTAAGTTTCCACGCCCCACCCCTCGCCCTGCTCCTGGGCTGTGAATCCCCCCTTGCCGGTGCTGAGTGTGGGATTCAGCCCAGTCTCTCCCTGCCGTGAGGACCCACTGCTGGGTCCCTGTCCCCACTGTGGTGGTCCTAAGTAAAGCCTTCCCTACACACTCTCACTAGTGTCACTGGACAATTTTTTCTTTGACAGTGATAAGAGCCATTGGGAAAAACAAAGTGGAAAAAAGATGGGAGTGAAGGTGAGAAGGCCAGGATGAGTCCCCAGGGAGGGGAGGGGAGGGGAGGTGGGGCAGGGCAGGGCACAGGCAGGGCACCTGGAAGGCCCTTGGGGAGGACTTGGCCTTTTTTCTAAAGACAATGGGAGCCCCTAAAGAGGCTGTTGAGAAAGTTGTGGTGTCATCTGGCCACTTTGTTAAAACCAGGCCCTTCAGGAGGAAGAGCAGAATCCAGAGACCAGGTAGGAGGCTGCAGCCTGGATTGGACAGGCTTGGGGCTTCCAGATTTGCCCTCAGGTCACTCCTGTAAATAGGTCAGCTCCTTTTACCTGTGGACTGAACCATGGCTTCCCACTGTCCTGGACTTCCACACTCCTTGGGGTGGCCCCTGCCTCTCTCCAAACCCACTCTCCTCTCTCTCTTTCCCCTCATGCATCATGCCAGGGTTCTTATGAAATCCTTGGGGCTCCTCCAACACCCTGAGGTCAACACTAGCCCAGGCCCTTTGCACTGCTAGCCCCTCTGCCTGGACACCTGATCCCAGCCCCACCTGCTCTGGCTGATTCTTTCCTGATAGGCGGGTCTGGCTTTGCTCTCCCCCACCCCTCATGGAGGGGTTCCCTCCACCATCCCCACCACCATCCTTTGCTCCATTGCCTTCAAAATATCTGGCGCTGCCAGACATTTTTCTTACTGACTTCTTTGTCTAGATTGTCATTTTCTGCACCACCACCCCCCAGCGCAAACCAAAGCTTTGTGGGGCACGATGTTCTCCGGCGGGTTTGCCGATCTCTCCCCCAGCATCTGGGACAGGACCTTGCTTGGTACTGAACAGGAGGTTGTAAATATTTGTTCAATTCACATGCATGAAAATGAACAAGTGGCCGGCTCTCCAGAGAACACCGCCAGCTCCAAGGGACTGCTGAGGCCTATTTTAGTTTCCACTTGCCAATGTGCTGCTTTCTGAGCAGCAAAAGAGTCCAGATGGCAGGTAAAGTAAAAACCAATAACTTCCTGCAGGTCAGAAATGAGGAGCTCAGCTGCGCAGCCAGGCACGTGTGGGGAGGGCGTCCTGAGAGGTGCCAACATCAAAATAAATTACCCAGGGAAATGCAAGCCTGGCTGTCCATGTGGCCAGAGAGAACTGGTAAGGGGGAGGACTTGCACGAGCCTCTCACCTGGCACCTGTCCCCCCCGACCCCTGTCGGATCATGCACCCCCCGCCCCTCTGTGGCTGCTCCCAAAAGCTGTCAGAGAAAAATGATGTTGGCGACAAAAGAGCAACTTCATTCATCCTGCATGGCTCTGGGAGCCTTGCTCATATGTCTCTGTCCAGGGGCCACCTTGGATGGCTTCCAAGACAAAGGGTCCCAGGGAAGGAGCACTGGGCTTGAGCTTTGTCATCACTGAAAAAATAGCCCCAAATAAGCAAACACAGGGACCTTGGTGGCCGCAGGAGCAGAGGTGATGAAAGCTCTGGGTGGACCTTCACTGACTCCTTCATGGGCCTGGGGGGTTACCTGGCTCCAGAAGCCCTAACAAAATACCCAGGCTAGGAACAACAATTCTCACATGATCTGGAAACTGGAAGTGCAAGTCAAGGTGACATCAGGGTTGGAGTCTGGTGAAGCCTCTGCCCTGGGTTTGCAGATGGCTGCTTTCTCCTGTGTCCCCACGTGGCAGAAGAGTCTTCTCTTCTGAGAAGGACCCCACCCTAATGAACTCATTTATCCGTAATTGTCTTCCTAGAGGCCCTGTCTCCAAATATAGTCCCTTTGGGTGTCAGGGCTAATGACACCATAGAGAAGCATTGCAAATCCTCATTATTCCAGCCCCCTCATTAATCACAGTGTCTCAAACACAGCTCTCAAACTGCATGCGTGGACGCAAGGGACACGTGCACATACAGTTTCTGTTAGGACTTTCTTTGACGTGAAAAGTTGAGTTCTAAGCTGGGAGCTACCAGCTGCTAGTTTTGCTCTCCTTTGAGAGTGGGGGTAATAAATGCTACCTAGGGTTTGTGAGCTGTCAGACAGAGCTTTCCACTGTCACTAGCTCACCCACTGACCCTCCTAACGAAGTGTGGGATGGGAGCTGGGCACTATATTCTGACTCAAAAGATGGCTCCTGACCTGTGGGAGCTGGGACATCTGGCTCACACGAATGGGGCTTGCTCTGCAAAACCCACTTTCCTAGAACTTTCAAACACCCCCAAGGTATCCATCACCCACCTTGGGGTTTGCCAGACACCTCGGGGTTCTCAGCGGTGGCACCACTGCCCCCTGGGGGGCTGTCCTGTGCCTTGTCGGGATTTAACAGCATCCCCCATCTCGACTCACCTTCTAACACTGGTGACAACCACAAATGTTCCCGGACATGGCTAAGGGTTGCCTGGGGGAGCTCCTGCCACGAGGACCCCCCTCCTTACCCATTGCCTCATTAGACCACGGCCCTTTCCCTCCCTCTACATGAGAACAGAACTACCTGAGATATGGAGAACTGCGCTCAGGGAAGCAGCCTTGATTCCCACAGGCTGGCTTCTCTGAATTTGAAAATGATCTTGGCATGAAGGAAAAGGCAGGTAGGGAGAAGAGGTGGACTGGGAAAAGAAATTCAATGGTGAAAACTTCGGACATGGTTGTAGGAACTTTGTCCCCTTCCAGCGCCTCAGAGGCAGCCTGGAGCCACAGGCCAGGCGGGGCCGAGACACAACAGAACTCGGGCTCCGGACACCAGCTCCTGACTCCTCTGCTGGTGCTGCGGCAGCCCCTCCTGCAGGATGGAAGCTTCTAGCAGGAGGATCCAAGGAGCATCCAGGCCACATGTTTCATTTTCTGGGACGTCCGGAAGCCCAGCAGCGGCCTCCCAGCGTGGGAAAGCAAATGCCACATGTGGGTGTGAGTGCGAGAGCTCTCCACGCAGACGTCAGCTCTGTGATCACTCCCCACGTGCCACACTCGTGACAGGTTTTGCTCCACACCCTGCTCTAGAGGCCAGTCAGACAGAGAACTTGTGGTCCAGTAAGGGGACACGTGCACACCTGAAGTCTTTATAGTGAGTGGGTGACAGGGAGCACGTGGGGTGTGCATGGGCCTTGAAGAGCAGCGCTGTGCAGCAGTCCCCACCGCTCTCAGACTGCGTCCTCGGGGCAGACCATTCTAATCGCCCCTCAGGCCAGCCCAACTCTCCTGCTGCTGAGAAGCAGAAGAAAGTCTCCGGCCTCAATTATCCCGACAGTCAATGTTGTAGACGTGGCCAGTGGGCATCCAATCCCTGGCAACCGCCTGAGAATGAAATCCTACGCCCATTCACATGGGCGCCTGTGTGGGTGGGTGTCCCTGCAAAGGGTTTCTGCCTGGCTGTGAAAAGCAGCCAGTGGGAGGACAGGGCCAGCTGCTGAGGGCATTCCCAGAGGCTGCAGGTGTCGGGAAGGGACTGGAGGGGCCGTCTGACCCAGCCCTGCTGCAGTCCTGACTGAACATGTAGGGCTGTACCCGCACCCCTTCCCAGACTCTGCACCAGCCTGGTGCACCCAAGCCCTAGGTACTGTGCACTGCGCCCCTCCCCGGCTCCTCAGCTCGGTTTCAGAGATGGCCCATTTACCTGTGCCCATTTCTTTCACCCTCTCCCACCTAAACTCCCAGCTCCGTGAGACGAGAGATCCCCCCGTAACTCAACACCCCTCACGGCATGTGTGAGACCCAAACACTGATAACTGAGCAGGTGGGTGAGTGAATGAAGGAAGGAGACAGTGTTCTCTCCTCTCTCTGAGCTTTCAAGTCAGTCTCTCGGCCAAATGAACAAATTCCCCAAATAGCTATTGGAATGGCATCATCACAGGGCTCTGCGGGCAGGAGGGGGACACGGGAAGGCTGCAGTCCAGGGGTCTGTGTCAGACAGCAACCCCCAGCGGGAGCCATGAGGAGGCTGCAGGAGTTGGCTGCAGTGGGGACAGGGTGGGAGAGCGTCCAGCCCAGGAGGGTACGCTAAGGGCCTTTGACGGTCTGAAGAGACGCAGAGCTAGGCAGAGACTCTGAGCAGGGGAGGAGCTGAGCGCACTCCTGCAGGGCCGGGAAGGCGGGGCACAAACCGCACAGTCGCCCACCACCCAATCCCACCTCTATACTTCCAGGTGTCACCTCAAGCAAGCTATGTGAGAAGTGTCCCAAGCTGGGCAAGTGATGTGAGTCCTCACTCACCACTGGTGATAGGGAATCACTTCTCTCAGCCTTGTGAGGACACGCTGGCCTCTCAGCTTGCTGGCTCAGACCGTTCACCTGCTTCCACCTCACCTGACTGCTCTGCCCTGAAAATGCCTTTAAAAGGAGCCCAGCCTCCTCTCCCATCCTCCCAGGCATGGTCACCAGCACGAGGCTCCATGATCCACAAGGCACCTGTGTCAGCTTCCACACGTGTCACTCTCATGGTGACACAAGTCTGAGGGCTGATTTAGGGGAAGGGCAGGTCAAGCCTGATGGCTGGTCACTTTTACTGGCACCCAGTGGACCTTCATACACAGGAAAGAAACGCTGTGAACACCCAGAACTCGGCACTTTGGTCTGAATGAAGCAATATGATGTGGGCAAAATACTGGTGAAGAAACTGCCCAGTGACACATTTTCAGGGGTTACCAGGAGGAGCAGAGAACAGAACCCACCCCAGCAACCACAGTGGCCAGGTACTCGGTCCTGTGTAGACTTTGCTTATTATTCTTGAGTCTAGTGGCTTCTGTTGGTTAAAAATGAAAGCTGAACTCTGAAACAGTCCATGTTGTAACTTACGGTACTGACTGCACTCAAGAGTGTCAGGCACCCAAGTATTCATAGCGTAGCGTGAACCCTGGGTTCCTAGTCTACAATGGACTAGGTTTTCCTGGGGCAAAGCATGTTGAGCAACTTCCTTCAGGAGGCTGAGTCATTTAAACATGTGGCTTTCTAGTAGCCATGGTGAGAAGGGAAAGCATTTCAGGGTCAAAGACATATTTGCAACCCAGTCCTCTGGCTAGAACTACTCACATGACCTGCCCCTAACTCAAGGGGCCAGGAAGGGGGTCCTCCCGGTGCCCAGGAAATGGGGGAGCACAGAGCACGGTTGACATGGCCAATGACAACAGCAGGATCTACCCAAAGAACTGAATCACAGACCCAGCACACGCATGGAAATATGCTCACGCCTATAATCCCAGCACTTTGGGAGACTCAGGCAGTAGGATCACTTGAGGCCAGGAGCATGAGACCAGTTTGGGCAACACAGCAAGACCGCGTTCCTACAGAGTAGCCAGGCAAGGTGGCACATGCCTATAGTCCTAGCTAAAAACACTTGAAAAATGCATCGGTTACCTCTTGCTGGATAACAAAATACCCCCAAATTTGGCCGTTTAGAGCAACAACCATTTCTTAAACTTGACTCCGCAGATTAGATTTAGGCTGGGTGTGGACAGGTGGCCCTGGCTTTGTCCCAGTTCCTCAATTATCTGCAGTTAATCAGCTCGGCAGCTCCATTCCTAGCCCAGCTACGGGGATGGGGATGACAGGCTGCTTGTTACACATGCTCCTGCAGCTTCACTGAGCTTGGGAAGGCAGAGACCTATGAGAGCGAGCAGAAAGACACAAGCCCCCTGAGGCCTGGGCTCGGAATGGGTACAGCCTCGCTTCCTCCACTTTCTATTGGCCAAAACAAGTCCCAAGACCAGCCCAGACACATAGATTCCTCCTGCTGATGGGGAGAGGTGTGACGTCACATCACAAAGGTCCTGGACTCTGAGAGGGCATTAAGTAGGGCTTTCAATGCTACACACAGTGGCACAGGACCCTTACTCGACCTTCCATGATCAAGGTACCATGGACCACTCAGGGCAGCTGAAACACAACTTTGAGAAGTTGTAGTGAAAACCAAGACCCAAGAGTGAGGCTTTGACCAGTACAGGAGGTCAACTATGCTTTACCAAGTCATCTATTTACACCTTCTCCACCAAGGCCCTCCATATCACTATGGTCATTGCCATTTGATGACTGCTTGAGACCTTCTCTTCTCTCACCATCTGTTTCAAGACACCCCCCACTCACTTGACTCTGAACAGCTAGAGTGTCATCCGCCTAAAAATGGTCATGAGAAAAATGCACCTCACATGACACCATGGTCACTATTTTCAGTTTTGATCTTAAAAGCCAGAAGTGACCCTGCAGAATCCCTTAATCCCTTACCTAATTATCTTCCTTTACAAGGAAGGCCTTGAGAGGGGAACTGACCACCCAAGGTCAAGGTCAAACAGATGTCTACACCCGGACCTCTGTCTCACCAGCCACTGCTCCGTCCCTACCCTGCCAGGCCGAGGAAGAACACTGCTGTCTGCCTGACATCATGCCTGTGGGTGCCCCAGCTGCCCCCTCACAGTGCCCTGGCATGCTCTTCAGCATGAGCTGTCTGCAAGCTGTTCACCCTTTCTTCCTGCACCAGACCCTGTCATTCTGCTGATGCTGATGCTCAAGACCACAGGCTCTATTGGTACGATGGACAGACGGGAGATAGCCCTGAGCAATGCAGCCTGTTAGGGTCGTGGCCCACAAGGCCGTCAGCCAGGCAGTGGGAGGTCAGCTGAAGCCCCACAACCTTCTGTCTCTGCAGCCAAGTCTCAGCCAGGGTTACTTTAGGAGGCTGCGGGTCTTGCTGTGAAGCCATCTGTAAATCCTTGCTTCCTGGGAATCTGTTTCCGAGCAGTTCCTCAGTACCTGGGCGTCTGTGATGCTGAGAGAGCTATAATGCTGAGCCGTAGCCCAACATCCCGGGTGTCCGTGATGCTGAGCAGTGTCCACAGCATCCCAGATGCTAGGGATCTGTACTGCTGAGCCGTAGTCCAAAATCCTGGGCATCCATGATGCTGAACAAGTACCCAGAGTCATGGTATTTATGACGCTGAGTGGTACCCCAGAATCCTGGGTATATGACACTGAGTGTTATCTGGCATCCTGGGTGTTTATGACGCTGAGTGGTACCCTGGCATCCTGGATATTTTTGATGCTCAGTGGTACCCTGGCATCCTGGTATCTCTGATAGGAGCAGTACTGTGGCATCCCAGGCATCATGATGCTTAATGGTACCCCCCTACCCCCGGCATCCAGGATACTTATGATGTTGCCACTAACCCACAGAGCTATGTGTCTGCCTCCTCTTTGGCCTACAAGCTCACTGCACAAAGAAACCCTGTGGGCCCACCCTGTATCCCAGTGCCCAGCACTGTGCATGGGCATGGCGAGTGAACAGACGCTCTGTGAAGCCTGTGTCTTCAGAGTAAATGTGTGTTCAACTTTTCCATTGTGGTTGGACACGTGAGGATTCAGAGTAGAGCTCCAGGTCTGGCTCCAGGTCTGAAGCAATCAGAGGGCTTTAGACAATCATATCTCAGACACTGCCCCAAACATACAGAATCAGATCTGCAGGGTACAGACCCTGGGGTTGTGGTTTGGGAATGGTCTCCAGCAGGGTCCCAGATCAGCTCTTGGGAAGCCTGAGGACAGTGCTGAGCATGTCCTGCACCAAGGGGGCAGCTCGGCTCCAGTCACTGCTCAAGCAAAATGTGCCTGGGCTGGTGGAAGTGAGGACAGCCCTGCCCCACTGCCCCCAGGGTGGACATCAATAGTCCCGCAATGGGCACTTCCCACTGCTCAGGCCTTGTCTCTCCATGTCCAAGAGAGTGAGCAACTAGACCACTGGCGTCACAGTCTCCACCACCCCCGGCCCATAGACACAGCCTCCCAGACCACTGGCGTCACAGTCTCCACTGCCCCCAGCCCATAGACACAGCCTCCCAGACCACTGGTGTCACAGTCTCCACCACCCCCGGCCCATAGACACAGCCTCCCAGACCACTGGTGTCACAGTCTCCACTGCCCCCGGCCCATAGACACAGCCTCCCAGACCACTAGCAGCACAGTCTCCACCGCCCCCGGCCCATAGACACAGCCTCCCTTCAAGAACAGCTAACTGAAATTACGTCTCTGCTGCTGAAAGAATAGCCTCTTTGTGGCTTGGCCACAGGAGGTCGGGAGTTCAAGCCAGTCGAGAGTGTAGGCTTTGGAGTCAAATAAGCTGAGATCAAGTCCATGCCCTGCCACTCACCAGCTGTATGACCTTGGTTTCCCCTCTGTGAGATGGAGCTAACGCTCGTGTCTGCTGCTGGCTGTCGGGGTGGGACTGACCAACCACACCAGGTGTCTCGCAGAACATTCCCGGGGCACACACTGGGCAGGCTTGTGGGCACTGTGCACGGGAAAGCGTGCCTCATAGCTAGCAGCCCGGCATGGGCACATTGTCACCAGGCAGCCTTGGAGTCCCTGGCCAGGCTCAAAGCCACCACGAGAAGGAAACAGTTCCAATTCTGCTCAGCCGTGGCCCACCCACATTGTCAGACGGAGGCCCGGGGTGCTCTCACCCCAATGGCTCTGTTTGTGCCACTTCTCCACCCTCCACTGCCTTCTCCTGCGGCCCTGCAGCCCCTCCTTGGTGACCACTCCTCAGGGGAAATCTCTTTGGGATCCAGTAGCCCACACACGTCCTAGACTCACAGCTGCTGCCTCACACGACCTCCATCCACTGGCCACCTCAATGTCCTCCCAACACTGTCTTCAGGTCCCCGTGCAAGGTGCCCCCTCTGAGGGCCACCCCCTCAGCCTGCAGCAGCCAGGCCCCTTCACGGTCCCTGTGTCTGCCTCATCCACATGTCTGGTCATCTTGCCCTCTGGTTTCTCTTCCTTTCTGTTCTGTCTCTATTTAGACCTTGAGGTCAGGAGAGCTCATGTCCTGCCTGGCCAGTTTACTGTGGGACCCCCGACCCTTCACATATTTCTTTTTGAATACTTTCAAAAAGGAAGAATGAATGTGTCTGCCCGTCAGGTGGCAGCCCACACGAGGTGTGTTATTCAATCCAAAGCACAGGCGGTAGAAGCACCACTTGGGGTGAGCCTGGTGGCCCAAGGTTGACAAGATGACTTTCCCACTGGCAGGGAGCGAATTGTGTCCTCTTCCAGTCCTGACTCTGAGCACCTCCAAAAGTGACTTCACCTGGGAACGGACTTTTCACAGATGTGATCTGTTAAGATGAGGTTGCCCTGGCCTAGGGTAGGACGTGACCTTGGATGACTCACATCAGAGAAGGGAAGTCCAGGCACAGACCTCCACACAGGGAGACACGCAAATGAGCACCAAGGCACAGGTCAGAGCAAAGGGCCTACAGCTCAGGGTCAGCCGGGCCAGGAGCTGAGAGGGCACCGGGAACAGAATCCCTCAGAGCCCCCAGAGGAAAGCCCCCCACTGACACCTTCACACAGACTTCTGGCCTCCAAAACGGCCCAGTCCCCTGCACTCTGTAAGGTGGCCCCAGAATACTGATAGAGTCCACAGGTCCCCAGAACCAGAACGAGCTTGACTCCCGCAGAGACAGCAGCTGCCACATCTCTATAGCAGGCCTGAGGTCAGTACTGGCCGCGTGGCCCTCACTCCATCAAGGGCAGTCAGGATCCCCAAGAGAAGCAGATAAGTGCAGCTCCTTCACCTGCTCCACTCCCTCCACAACTGCCCAGGGCTCCCCAGACCCAGAGAGGGGACACTGACAGCCCTGAGGCCACCCCCACCATACGGCCCAGAGGAGCAGGGAGTGGAGAACCAGGCTTGGAGGAGGGGCTCACGGGGCCCAGCCTTGGACTTCCGCCAGGTCCTCAGCCCATTTCCAACCATCCCTATTGTCTCTTGTGTGGGGAGAGGGGCTGCTGCCCAGCCTCATGCAAAAGCTGCTGACTCTGGTAACCTCGCTGTTCCCTGCACAAACTGCTTACGCAGCACATGGCGGCCAGTTGTCCCTGACACAGGCACGGAGCAGCCACCCGGCACATGCGGCCGTCAGCCTGGATGTGTGCGACCGCCTGGTGAGAGCGGGGCTTCCCTTCAGGCCCCAGCCCCACTCCCAAATCCCCTTGACCACATCTTTAAAGGTAGGGGCTGGCGATCCAAGGAGGTGGGGTGACAAGAAACATGACATTGTGCACCGTGAGATGTGGACGCAGTGAGGAGGGTCCCCTGGCTAGAAGGGCAGGCTGGAGGGGGCCGTGCCAAGTCCCGCCCAGACTGAGACCCTGGACAGGATGTCCAAGTGTCACCAGCGAGGCTGGAGCCCCCAGTTGGACACCTTCCCATCTCATGGGAGCCGGCGTCCTACGTGAGTGAGGAGGGGAGCTGCCCCTCAGGTGAGATGCACTAAGGCTGCAGCATCAGGCGTGTCATGAGCGCTCCAAAGCATGGCCTGGGACGGCACCAAAACCTCCCCAACCCAAACGCTTAGCAGGAGCATCCCCGATGCTTTGGCTTCCCTACCTTCACCTTGGCAGCTCCAGGGTGTCAGGACCCCTGTGGCCTGGTCTCAGTCGCCGCAGGAAGGAACCAGGCGTGACCCAGATTAGAAGTACAAGCTTGCAGGAGGCAGACTAACCTTAGTTGCAGGGTAGCCCTGAGGCCCCTCCGCAATGGCTATTTATTAAGGTTATACACAACAGGTGTGGAGAGTTAAGGTAATTGACATAAACAGGTGTGGAGAGTTCAGGTAGTTACGTACGAGGGCTGCCTGCCTAAGGATTGCCATGTGCTCTCCTCACGTGTTCTTTCCCCACAACCCTCATGAAGAACTACTAAGCATCAATGTTTAACACATGCTCACTAGTGAGTGACCGACCTTATCTCATTCCGGAACACTGAGTTACTTGGGGGACTACCCCCAAGTCAGGGAACGTCTCTAGGCTTGCCAGGAGACTGTCCTGTTCTCAGTGTATCCTTTTAATGTGATAAGAATCAGTAACTGTCCTTTGCAAGCATGGGGTCCATTCCTCTACACCAGGGCCCGCCCCTAATTCCACCATCAGACCACGAGCAACAAGAGGGTGACAGTAACAGGATGGGAATGATGACACTTAATCCGCCAACAAATATCAAGGTCCTGATGAGCCCCAGGCTTCTCTCAGCCACGACAGCAGACACACCTCCTCTCCCCCTGCAGCTGACACTCGGTGAACAGAGGAACCAACACCCACAGCAGCCGGCTGTCCGGGGCACTCTCTGCTACTGGCTACTGTCCGGACAGTGCTTTACTAGTTGGGTCCCAATTTTCAATACCACTGTAGGTGAGGGCCACAGTTGTCACTCTCATTTTACAAATGAGGAAAGGGTGAGACACTGGCCCCAGGTGACACTGGGGACAGCTGGGAGAGGAAGGCCCAGGACTCAACTGATGGCTGCACTCTCATCACTACCAACTGGTCACTTCTTGTTCTCGTGGCCTCCGCCTGGCCTCCATAGAAAGCTGCTTTGGGCTTATTTATGGAGTAAACAGCAGCCCTCACCCTAACTGTGGTGTCAGTGCCTACGGCAGCAGCCCCTCCCAAGGGAAGACCAGGAGGGGCCCCTTGTCTCTGCACCCGAGAATCAGGGTTAAGGCTGAAGCCCCAGAGCCAGGGAGGGCTGGCATTTGGGCTGCTGCAGAGATTCACGCTCCGTAAGCATTTTACACCACCCCTCCAAGGAGCTTACACAGACACTTGGGTTGATAAACCTGAAATCTCTAGAAAGCATCTAATTAATGCATCTTCCCAAGTAGAATGTTTTAGTAATTGCTGTTCAAGCAACAGAAAGGTTGAGCTTTTATTCCAAGTACTGCGGGGACAGATAGAGATGCTGGTCGCTCCTCCCCGGCACTGGTGCACTCTGCTGCAACCCATTGACACCCATTAACATTCTCCCGGCTATAAAAAAAAATGCATCTTATTCTTACACCCTCCATAGGCAGGAAGCCGGGCATTGAATTACTGAGCCTGAGTAATTGCCCATAGTCATTGTGATGGAGAATGGCAGAAACTGTAATGAGTCACAGGGCGCTGGAAAGCCAACTGTTTAGGGACGATAATTCTGTAAGGATAATTTCATTAATGGAAGTGGGAGACAGCACGTGCGCCCGTGACTAGTGTGTGTGTGTGTATACAAATACCTGCAGACACACGTCTGGTGTTTAAAAACTGCCGCATGTAAATGGGTATGTATGTGTCTGCCTCTTTAATGAATGCCAGGGCACTGAATGGTAAAGCGCCATTCAGAAGTGATTTGTGATAATCACTCAGGGCAAAAATCCTTTAAGTGAAAGGAAATGGGAACAAGGGTGTTTCAAGCATGGATGTAAAAAGCTTCTATTTGATTTGGGGCCACAAAGGATTCAAAAGACATCAAAGCATTGACAGAGAGAATAGCATTCACCAAAGGAGGAACTTCCCCACTTTGGAATTTGGTGCTTGAAATGAATCAGGTGCAAATCTTTCACCCTGAGAAGGTTATCAAGGGACAACAGCGGGCTCCAGCAAGACAGCAGGCGAAACCCAGGGTTGCTCTTCCCCTGCTCTGGCTCCCCAGCAGGTTAGACCCCCCCACATCTGGACCAAGCAGGCTTCTGTTTTGCAAAACGACCTGAGTCCTGTGCTCGGAAAGCAGTGGCTGCTCTGTGGTGCCACATCCAACATGCTGCAAGAGAAAATGTAACGGGTCATTTATTTTAGGACTGAGCCTCATCCACCTGGTGAGTCTGTGGCTCCCCTGCACAGCTGTGCCCAGCATCCCCAGGGCTCTGTCCTCTCCTCCCTGGAAACACACACAACAAAGCCTAGGAAATGACAGTGGCCTTTGCAGAGGGGGACTTCAGCCTTTCATCTGTGACCTGCCAGATTCTATGTTTGCCTGGGAGCCAGCCCCAGAGCCGCTGGCCTGCTCAGCGAGGATCCCTTCTCCCCCGCTACACAGGCTTACTTTATGTTTTCACATTGAGGCAAACTCCACACAGCATAAAATTAATGCTCAGCCATTTTCAAATGTGCTGTCTGGTGGTATTCAGGGCATTCACAGTGCGTCCAGCCACGACCCCGTCCTGTGCCTGGACATTCCTATTTGTGGTCCCAGAAGGAAGCTCCGTGCCCACCAGGGAGCCCTCCACTCCCTCCTCCCCAGGCCCCGTGACCGCAGACCTGCCTTCTGTCCCTGTGGCTTTACCTATTCTGATGGCTCCTGAAGGAAATCAAACAACATGCCAGCTCTTCCATCTGACCTCTATCTGCGAGAAGCATCTGAGCGGCACCCATGTTGTGACAGGTGTCAGTACCTGTTCTCGTGGAGGCTGGATGACAGTCCATTGCATAGATAGACCTCACTCTGTTTACCTGTTGACTGTTCACAGGCACTCACGCTGCTGTGACCATGGCCCTCCGGCCCTGCCCGAGCCCCGGGCTTCAGTTGGTCTCAGCACATCCCAGAAGTGGAGCTATGAGATTATGTGCTAATTCCATGCTCAGCTTTGTAAGGAAGCTGAGCAGGCTCTGGCCCCGTGTCCTCTCCCTGGGTTCAGTGGTTATTCATCTGTCCCCTCCTCCCAGGCTGCTTCCAGTATTTTCTGAATGTCCCTTGCACACATCTTTAGCAACATGCTAAATTGGGGGAACATCCCAGTGACCACACCTGGTCACAGGACGTCCCACTTGGACGTGCACCTGTCGGTCCCAGCTTGGGGTCTCTTGCTGGGATCTCAGGTTTGTGCAGCTCTAACACGTGGCCACAAGAAAGGAAATGGAAAGATAACCTGTCGCCACTTGGTGCTGAAGGGCTGACCCAGGCTGGAGACCCTGCACAAGGGACTGAGGGAGACATGGCTGAGTAACCACATGCCTGCCGCCTAGCTATTGAGGTCATCACAACAGTGGTCATGGGTCAGGGTTTCCCAATCCCTTCTTTGTCCCGTCTGTGTCCCGTCAGTGTCCAGAGGTGCTGGCTGAACTCTCCAGTTCTCCACTGGCCCACCGCTTTTCTTAGTCCTGACCTGCAGGCTCTGATCCCTGGGTCCTGCTCTATCCCAAGATCCCTGCAGCCTCCTGCAAGAACCCTGGACCTTTTCCTGCTCCTCTCCAGGCTGAGGACCAGATCCACCGCCACCTGCCACCTGGACCTCCCCAGCTTTTTGTTTGGAAGGATTTCCTCTGGCATGAGCAGAGCATGTGGCTGACGCTTTTGTCTTCCTGAGGTTCTGTGTCTGCAGGAAGGAGAAAGGAGGGTCTTTAATCTCTCCTCTCCGACACTGGACTGTGGCTACTGTTGCCATGGTGCCTGATGGGTGTGACCATGATACGAATCTGCTACCCCAGCCTCCCATTCACCTCCAGCAAGTAAGGTCATTTCCCTCGAATTCATACCAAGAACAGTGGCTCTTCCCAGTGGCAATAAGAAAAGCAAAACTTAAGGAGGAAAAAAAATGAGAGATAATAAAAACAGATTAGCAATTTGCAAATTATCCTAAGGAAAAATGTCCTATTAAGAAAAAAATGATGAGCACATGATATTGGGGGGAGGGGGAACCCGTGGCTGGGGAGAAGAATGAATGTATCTCGCCGAAATTACAGTATTGTCCCGTCCCAAACTAATAGGCTCTGTTCCCTGACAATACACCGAAGATATCGTTTATTAAGCCCATTATCCTGCAGACCGCTGTTAGTCACATCTCAAACATTTATGAAAGACAGTTATAGTCATTTGCAAGATAATTACCATTTTAATCTCAAACCAGCCTGTAGGAGCAAATTGCTTTATAAGTAACCAGGTTTTCCGTGTGTCAGGAGAGAGAGCTGCACAGGCTCAGACACGACTCGGGGCGTGCTCTGCGGCTGTCTGCTGGGCGCCGGGCACCTGCCCCTCCAGGGGCGGCCTCCTGCTCTGTGCCCGAGGTGGACACTCCCGGGGTCTTGCTTCCATCTGTCAGCTCTGGCTCTCATTAACACAGGAGGGGGAGAGAGAGGAGCTCTCAGTGAGAGGAGGGGGAGGAGAGAGAAGGAAAGAAGGGAACAGGGAGGGAGGGAAGGACACAGGTAACAAAATGACCCTGCTCAGAGGCTGGCGGCCTGAGAACAGAAGCCAGGCACAAGAAAGGGCTGTCTGCAGAAGCAACGAGACGCCTGGAGAAAGGTGAGGGCGCCGGTATCAAACCCAGTTGACTCATCCCTAACTTCAGTGGCAAACACAGCAGAGGCAAACGCTTTCTGTCTCCCAGAGCGGAGGTATAGTCCATCCCAGTGAGCCTCAGCTTGAGAGAGAGAAAGAGGATCCCGAACTGAGGCAGACAGATGCCCCGCGATGGGGGTGCCGATGGAAAGGGTGTGCTGAGCTCCGGGTACTCAGGAACCGGGCAGCTTGGACGAGCGGATTAAATCAGACTGCGTGGGCCAGAAGGCGCTGGCAGTGAGCAGCATGGGACCTCAGTGCATGTAAGGCGTGGCCACCGTTAACACGGCACCTGTCACCAGGCACGTGAGGAGCACGTGCAGAATGGCACCACCATGAGTGGTCGCCGCGGGATATATGGACAGGGCCTGTCATTTCCCGATTGGGACGTAACTGAACTCATAAATCCAACTCCCTACCCAGTGCTGTCATTGTCTCTCCCCCACAAGATGAGCCTCACGTCGGTCAGCTTGACCTAACAGGGTGGTGGACAGGGAAGGGAGCCGTCCCTGGGCGGGTGGAGGAAGGGCTGAGCCAGGAAGGCGCATTGGAGGGCACAGGGTGATTGTGGCCAAAGCAGTCTCCAAGGAAAAGGTGAGACGAGGGGGGTGGAAAGACTAACCCACCAGCTGGACAGCAAACACAGGTAAAGAACAGCGAGTATAGACCCG
This sequence comes from Arctocebus calabarensis, assembly GCA_963573935.1. NCBI lineage: Eukaryota > Metazoa > Chordata > Mammalia > Primates > Lorisidae > Arctocebus > Arctocebus calabarensis. The sequence continues at coordinate 32,729 of CAUYON010000707.1, forward strand.
ACCCATCCGGCTCCAGCAGCCCCTCGTGATGACGGGGGAGGCCCAGGGTCACAGAAAAGGGGAGTGTGGTGACCTGATCCCCAAAGCTGCATCAAACAATGCCTGGTTTCAGAATCTCTGGAGTTTTCAGCTTCGTCCCTTTCTCCCAAACCTACAGTTCCTCTGTTCCCAGGACCAGTCCTTCCACTGGGACAGCCTGGGCACCACCCTTCCCGCCTCCCTCTCTCAGAGCCCCCTCCCAGAGCAGTGGTGCCCTCCCTGGCGTTCTGCGCTCAGTACTAACTGTGCCAGCTCCCTGCTGCCTAACAGGCCCCCCCAAACCTTCCCCACCTCCCGGAAGGCTGACTCCAGGGCTGGTGGGTGGGGTCTGGCTTCCGCTTCCCTTCAGGTACCCTCTCATCCTCTGGGTGTCCCTTGTCATGTGGCCCCTCCAGCGGGATGACCTAGGCTTCCTCCTATGGCAGGTGGACTCCAAGAAAACACGAGCCAGGAGGCGGGTGGCCCTGACACAGCAGCAGCAGTCTGCACCCCCACATTTCCCAAGCTCTGTGCGTGCTGCTGCCCCCACAGGCCACCCCGAAGGGACTCAGGAGGGGTTGCTCAAGCTGTCACCTGGCGGGGGGCACTGGGTGGCGGGGGCTCCTTACAGGCCATGCCACCCTTCCTGCCTCTCAGGGGAGGCGTGCTGGACTTGGCCTTTTGTGCTGCAGGGCCTGGGACTTCCTCATTATGTACCATCCATGGTACCCAGTGTGAGGTCAGAGTTGAAGTAGGTGTCTGGCAAACACACACTGGACGGTTCCAAGTTCCACATGGACAAACATCAGTGAGAATCTAAAGTGCCTGCCGCAGGTCCCTGAGGTCACCCAACACTGCTGATGTTTTCCTGGGGGTCTTCCTGAGACGCCTTCCTTTGCTCTCCCACCAAGTGGCATGGAGGCTGACACAGACAGCAGCCAGCAGAGACGGTGTGCACCATTCCAGGTCACACTCTGCCCCTCGTTTGAGTGGTAAATATCCAGCAAAGTGAGCAGACACGAAGGTGACACCGTCATCACTTAACGGCACGCCCCTTCCACAAAGCGGCCCTGGCTGGCGGTTCCACGTGGGAGAGACAAAAGCTCCGGCCGGCCTCCCAAATCCGCTCCCTTCCTTCCCTGGATAAATCCGGCATCTCCTCCCCGGCAGCTGCTGCGCCCACACCCACATTTCCGATAACAGGCCGAGGTTATTGTTAGCTTTTCAGTTTTAATACAGATATGAAAGGGGAATCAGTGATAGTGATACTGCGGGGCAATCTATGTCCCATCGGGCAGTTACAGGGAAATTTTTCATTCAGATTTTTGACAATTTAAAATGAAACCTGGAGATTACTTTTTCAGTGGCAAATCCTGAAACTCTGATCTGTCAGTAATGTAATTCCTGAGCCCGAGCTGTGAAGGGACTTACCAGAGTAGGCTTCTTGACATTAATATAGCAACATATCAAATAAAGCTTGGTCTAAACGAGCCGCGCTTCCCTTTAATGTACTGACAGCCCCTCTGAGAGTCTTAGGTGGGGCTCCCAGGGGCCGGCGATTTTCAGCTTAGGATTTCACACCACTGATGGAGTTCATTACCACGGACCCTTGGTGCACATGGAAGAAAAGGTAGTTGCCAGGAGAACGTGGGTTTTTATGCAGTGCCTGCGTCTGGGGACATGGGCCCCTCAGCTTCACCTGTGTCATCGGCCTGAGCCGTCACCTGGCAGCCAGAGGAACATCATTAGCCAGTGGGGGCCCCCAGCCCACCCCAGCCTGGCCTACAGAGGGTGAACCACAGCTGTGCCCCGCCAGGCACCCTTCTCTGTGATTTTTACTGTTTCGTTTCATCCGTTTTCAACCCAGCCTGAGCTCTGAGCTTGTCAACCAAGTTTGGTTTCTCAGTTTCAATGAATGTCCCAGGCTCCAGGATCCCTGAGTGGGACCCAGGAAATTCAATACTAGGTAAATTCTTTGCACTCTTTCTGCCAGAGACAGGGGTCTTAGGTTCCCACCAGCTTCATACAGCAGTCCCTGGACACAGGCCCTGGAAGGCAGACCTGGGTCCCCCGGAGACCAGTGCGGCTCATTCTCAGCTCTCACTCTGGTGCCTGGAGATAGAAACTTAGAAACTGTCCTTCTTGACCAACAGGCCCACATACCCCATGGGGTCAGACAGCCCTATCTCCGCAACACCCCAACCAGCCAGTCTGTGCACACCAGGGTCTGAGCTAAATCCTGGCACCTGTACTTACGGGACAAGAGAGGACAGGCACTAAGGGTCACCAGGCCTGGGTCAAGGCTGGTCACTGCTAAAAAAGCAACTCTGCTTCCTTGCATAGGCCTTCTCTTCACCCCTCTCCTCGACCAGAAAAGCCTACATCCCGCTCATGGTGGCTGGACAATGTCCACCAGCATCTCGGGACAGCAGCAGGGGCTCAGGTGTGCACACCACTCAGAGGGAAACCCGGCGACAAAGCACATGGCCAGACTCGCGGAGTTGGAACAACCAGGCAAGTTCATCTCCAGCGGACGGGATGACCGCTATCCCCATGAAGATACACCAAGGAACAGAACACGGTGACTGAGGAGAAGTGGCTGGGCCTGCCATCTGCAGAGGGCACACTTTGGACCTGAAATGCCAATGACAAAAGTCCAGAAGGCAGAGCCCATGCCTGTGACATTTAGCATCATCCCTCCACAGCCCCTCAGCCTGGCACAGAGCCTGCCGTACAGGAGATGTGCCACCCGGGATTGTTGGCAGGATAAACGAGTGACCAGCCCTCACCTCGCCATGTGCTCCCTGTGTGCACCCCACGATTAGCCTGTCAACTCCTCGCACTGCCCCCGTGAGGACAGCTGTGGTTATTACCACCCTTTGAAGAGATGAGGAACCCAAGGCAGAGATGTCAAGAAACCTACCCAAGAGCTCATGTGCAGCGAGTTGGCAGATCTAGCTGATGAAAACACATGAAGCCCAATTATACATGAATTTCAGACAAATGATAATCCTTTTGTGGTGTAAGTATGTCCCAAATACTGCATGTGATGTACTTATACCGTAATATTATTTGCCATTTATCTGATATTCCGATTTAATTAGGTCTCCTGTCTATTATTTTGTGACCCAGGTCCAGCTCCAGACTGTGAGGCTCTGAGCTCTGCTCTCTCTGGAGGAATCTGCAGTGCACCTGGGCCTTCGCTCTAGGGGGCCCCAGGGGAGGAAATGGAGGGTCCACAGGGAGAAGAAGGCGTGCCCCTCGGCTGTGACCGAGTCTTCTCTGCCATCTCAACCGAGATAAAGGGATAGGAGGGCAGGGAGGGTGCCAGGTGGGTGGGTCCAGTCCATGGGGAGTGGGGCTGCAACTGGGCCCCCCCAAAGTGGGAAGAATTGACATGGGCAGAGACCCCTCCAGGTCTCTAGGTTCACCTCTCCAGGATGGTCCCCAGCAGGGGAGGTGGACTGCCATCTGCCTGCTGGGCTTTGTGCCCGGAAAGCACTTGGTGTGTGCGTGAGGGTGAGCAGACGTGGTGTGGGAGTGTGCAGGCTGCTCTTTCACCAGATGACAACATTCTGGGGGACAGGGTGCCGGCTGAGCAGGATTCCCAGAGCTCTGCACTCCCACAACGCCAAAGACTCCAGGTAGAAATGAAGAATTGAGGCATTGCTCCAACCTGCTAGCGGCTCTCAAGACTGAAGAGTAAACCCTTCCAGACCCCCTCCCCCCAGCCCCTGGACCCATAAACCCCGTCTACTTGATCATCTGCTCACTTTCACACCAGGCTGACGATGCTCCTCTGTATTGGAAAACCAGGCCCTTTAATAGCTGTGGTGATAAAAAAAAAAAATGACTTCCGTTTCCCCAGCTCTCTGGGAATGAAATTAGTCCAATTACATTTTCCTCTCCTGTTAAATTCTCAGCCTCCACTATCAGCAGATCAGCTGAGCTGCAGAGTGGTTAAAAATGTCCAATTAATCAAGGGACTATAAGAGTCGCCAGAACATGCTAGAGTTCCTGATTGCCTATGACCGGGGTAATTTAAAAAAAAAAAAAAAAAAAGGAGATTTAAAAAATTGACTACCCCTTGAGAACATTCTGACCCTGAGGCAAGGTTAAGGAGGCCGCAGCCAGGAGCCTGGAGCAGCCATCAGTGAGAGCTCTTTGGGAACAATCTGGTGCTTCTCCAACCCAGCTCAGCACAGACTGTGTGCAAGCCTGCATTGTTTCTAGACATCTGCCCCCTTGCAGGGCAGGTTGAGGGGGTGGTGAATATGAGCAGATAGGCATAGGGTCCCAGGATACTGGGCAGAAGGTGATGGCCAGCCAGGTACTTAGCCAGTGACTTTGCATTAAAGTTAAATGTAGACTTTGCTTTCTCCTCAATCCCAGTTCAAAGCCTCCATCTTCCAGACCATCTTTCCAGATGGCTCCAGAATACCCCTAACCACCAACCACTACCTCTTCAGGAACAAGAAGCATCTTAAATCTCCAGATGTGCAAACATAAATCATTATAGGTCCATTAAATTCTTCCAGAACAGGCTTTAATTTTCTCTAGATCTAAAGGTTGCATCTCCCTCACCTATCCTGATGTCTTCTGCCCTGGATGGAGGCTTCGGGAGGGCAGGGGCCTTTAATTCACTCATAGCCACAGGTATTTGATTCACTAAGTTCCCCCATGCCCACACCTTTGCCTACCACATTGCACACAGTAAGAGGGCTTAGGTGAGGGGATTCTCTTCCCTATATGCATTCGGCTGCTCAGGCCTGCACTCAGCCTTTCATTTATTCAGCCTGAGCTCACAGAGCTCCCCCTGGAGGCCAGAGGCTGTCCTTGCTACAGGAGACAGCACACAACACAGTCTGCAGCTGGGGAGCCAGGGGGAGCTTTCTAGAGGTCTTAGTCCAATCTAGGCAGAGGGCAGGTGACAGGGCTACCTGAGTTCTAAAAGCCATAATGACATGCAAGGAAAGAGACCCCCATGGAGATCTGAAGTCTGTCCATTGTGAAAAGAGTAAAGACTAGTGATTTTTGCTCATGAGGGTGGGCAATGTGCAGAAACCTGCAGGAGCTTCACGGGAAGGACCCAAGACCCTGAACACAGCCCCAGGCCACGGAGAAGACAAGCGAAGCCCAGGGTTGTCGCAGACTGGCCGGCCTCACGGTGTCCATCAGTGGCAGGTATAAATCCAGACTCAGTGCAGACCCCCATGTCCCTTAGCAATTTCTGAACCTCACATTGCCTCCACGGGAGCCGGCTGTCAGGGGACACATGGAGTAATATCTCTGAGATATCAGCCCTGGGAGGAGCAGCTAACTTAGACGCCACAAGAGCACATCCTGGCAGGGGGCAGCTGGAAAGGGAGGAGGAGGAAGAGGCAGGGGTGGCTGTGAGCCACACGCATGAGGACGCAGCTTCTAAGCTGCTGCTGCTCAGAGCCTCACTCATGATCCTTGCCTTGTGGGAGTAACCGGCAAAATCCTTTCTATAAAGAAGGTCGAATCACATCTGCCCACCAAGCTCAAAAATCCCACCCGCCAGAAGTCTAGCTCAGGCTGCCCAGGTTCTCCCAGAGCAGAGGCGGCACCAGAGGCAAGTTGCTGGGAGCTGTGGCCTCCTGCTGCAAAGAAAATTATTTTCCCCTCCACCATGCCTCGCTCATAATCCACATGAAATTCCACAATGAAATCCAGGGCAGAAGCAAGGCAAACACAGAATATCCAAGGGAAGTCAGCCAACCTTGCCTCATGGTTGGTCCCATTACAGACTCTGGCTCTGCCCCTGATCCCTCATCCCAGTAGGGCTTTGCGAAAATTTGTAAGCCCCCAGTCCAGTACAAAGAGGAATCAGAGACATCTGTCCACCCCGGCTTTAAGAAGAAATGGCCTGTGCATGCATGCAATGTAAAAGATGTTCACAGTAACATGTGAGATTCCTGCAGAGCTCACCATCACCCCTGCCCCCAGACCTGTGGAGTACGACACTGACACGGAGGACCCAAGGGCCCTGCCCCACAGCTGTGTCCAGCACAGGCATTAAGGGGCTCTTCTGTTAGCCCAGGTCCTTCCACATCAATCTCCCAAACCTGCCTGCCTAAAGATCCCTCACCCATGGTGAGAAGATCCCACCCCACTAGAATGCAGGCAAGATGCCTGGCCACCCAATCTCTGAGCTGCTCAGGCCCAGCTCTTGGAATGCTCCAGACTCTATGTGAGTGCTCCCACTGGGCTCCTCTGTTCTCCAGCTGCACTTTGCTCTCTCCAACTCTGTTCTTTTTCCTCCCCTGAGTGCTCCCTCCCTGCCCTCTGAGAGCTCCTTCTCTTTCTCCTGAGTGCTCCCTCCCTTCCCCCAAGTGCTCCCTTCCTTCCCTCTGAGTGTTCCTACCCTGCCCTGAGTGTTCCCACCCTGCCCTCTGAGTGTTCCCACCCTCCCCTCTGAATGTTCCCACTCTCCCCTCTGAGTGCTCCCACCCTGCCCTCTGAGTGTTCCCACCCTGCCCTCTGAGTGCTCCCACCCTTCCCCCGAGTGCTCCCTCCCTGCTCCCTGAGTGCTCCCGTCCTCCCCTCTCTGCTCACCAGGCAATCTGTAGCCCACACCCAGTGGCCAGTGAGGAGAGGCCAATAGCACTGGCTGCAGAGGCATCAGATGTCCTCTCCACAGAGAAGCGGCCTAGGCCTCCAGCCCTGGGGCTTGTGTCTCAGACTGGCAAGACAGAGGCCTTCCCAGGCTTCTCAGGAGCCCCTTATCCATAGCCCTGGAAGACCCCACCTGAGAGGGCTGCCTCCAGGGCTCAGAGGCCCACATGACCACCGCAGATGAACTTCACTTGAAATCATGTGCAGTAGCCCCAGGTGAGAGCCTCCAGGAAGTCTCAACGTAAAATGAATAATCTGTCACGGTGCCAGTGTGAGCAGAAGAATGCCCCCCCAAAAGGTCTATGTCCTCTTCCCTGTGGGGGTGGATATCTCCTGACATAGCACAGGGGCACTCAGGTTGCTGATGGAATGAAGGCCACTGCCAGCTGATCCAAACACAGGGACATTGCCCTGGGTCATCCGTCAGGTGCAGTGTAGGTTCAGGAATTCTTAAGCAGGGGAGGAGGCAGCAGGAGGGAGGTCAGAGCCAGGTGATAGAAAAAGAGCACAACCCACATCTGATTGTGAAGGTGGAGGAGGGCCATGGCCAGGGCGGTGGGCTGGGCAGCCTCTGGGAGCTGTAAAGGCTGAACGCAGACTGTCCCCATCACCTCTATAAGGAGCACAACCCTTCTTCACCTTCAGTGAGGATGAAGCACCTCGGAGTCCCATGCTGGACTTCTAATCCCCAGAACTGCAAAACCAAATTTGTGTTGTTTTAAGCCACGAGGTCTGAGGTCATTTGTTATAACAGCAACAGAAACTCACACGGTGCCCAGCACCACATGGCTCAGGAGGAGAACCTGTCTGGTGTGGAAGACACATCATATAAACATAGGCGGCTCTGGACAGAGGCAGCCTCCACACCAACCAAGGACGCTGAGTCACCTGTCAGCTTATTTATTAGGAGTCTGACACACCCACGTCCCAGCCATGTCCTGGTACATGATCCTGGACAGTTTGCTGCTGCTCTCTGAGGCTCAGTTTCCGTCAACCGAGAATCTAGTGACACATGGCCAGAGCTGCTGGGTATGTGTATGATGTTTAGTGTCAAGTATGAACTTGGCTGGGCTATGAGGTGCCCACATATTTGGTTGTACATTCTTCTGGGTGTTTTTAGAAGGGTGTTTTTGAAACTAACCCTAAAACAAGCAGTGAGGACAGCAAGGGGCTGCCCCTCCTGGAGGGCAGGGGCCTCATCCAACCAGGAAAAGGCCTCAATAAAACAAGGTGTCTACCCCACGCCTAGGGCGGGAGGCTCCTCCTGCCTGACTGCCCCTGCCTGAGTCATCAGCACCTTCCTGCCTTTGGACTTGAATTGAAACATCATCTCCCTGGCTCCCAAAGCTGCAGCGTTCATGCTGAAGCAATAGCATCAGATCTCAGGGCCTCCAGCTTGCCACATGCAGATCTGGGGACTTCTCAGCCTCCAGTCATGGGTGCTAACTCCTTACAATAAATCCTTCCCTCTATTTATACATGCATCCTGTTGGTTCTAGTTTCTGGAAAGCCCTGACTAATGCAGTGTGCAATGTGTCACCCCCACCCCCGCCACGGTGCCTTGCACACGGACTTTCTCAGTCAATGGTTCAGGGAACGTTGTGGGCTGAGTCTCAGTCATGCTCAAGATTCTGTGCTTTACCCTCCTCCACTCCCATCAGAATACCCATCCCACAGGAAAATTCCAATCTGCCAGCCCTGCAGGATACTGGCACACTGTCCAGCTACTGCCCAGTATGACGGCTACTCTGTTCCTTGCCCCTCACTGGCAAGAGAAAAATGAACATGACCTCGAGCTCTGGACACCCCTGGGCTAAAGGCTCAGGCACCCAACTGTGCACCGTGATGGCCACACGGTGTGATGGTGTAGGACAGGCGGGGCGGGCTCTCCGCTCTGGCCTTTCAACCTGCCTCTGGCTGACTTCCCACCTTTGGGTTTCACAGCAGTGTCTCCCATCAGGCTCTTGGGGAAGCTGTGCTGATTCAGTTCCTGCCGAACAAGGTCCCCGAGGTTTTGCTCTTGCTATTTCCCTGCCCTGACCCTACACAGCGCCCATGCAGGACTCAGCCTCCTGCTTTGCTAACCTCTACCCAGAAGCTTGCTTTCTTCCCATCCTCCCCAGGAGCCTCTCAAATTTCTGTTTTTGATGGCTTTTCATAGTTGCCAGGCCACTAAGTGAGGGAGTAATTAAAAGTGAAAAAAAGAAGAGGTGGAGGAGGGAGAAGAAAGCAGGAAAAAGAAAAGCAAACAGAACCACTGCAGATGCTCCACACGGCCATGAAGGACTAGGGGCTGCTCTGCAGATGGACACGAACATGCAGAAAAAATGGCATGAGCACAACCCCACTGCCTGCCGGGCACTCGGAAGGGCCCCCTCATTCCTGCTTCCTTCCATGCAGGGAGGTAACCCAGAAGGATGGGAGAGGGCAGCTCGGCATTCAGCTCCAAGCAGACTATACCCTCCAGGAGGCTGCCAATTGCCCCACACTCAGCTCCTGGGCATCTTGTCCTTTGGCCCTTTGCAAAGCTACCTGCCCCAGAAGGCCTGCTTGGGCCGCTCCCACGCACACCACAGGCCGGGCACATGTCTGCTCCCAGCCCAGGGCTGACTCTGGTACATCCAGACATGTTTTGCTTGACTTCACTGCAGCCAGACCGTCAACCATGTTGGGTTCAGACAAGCACCACATGCTTCTCATTCTTCTAAAATCAGTGGGTCCCCAGGGCACATTTGTCCTGTGCTGATATCACCACACCAGCTGCCTATGTCCAAACCTTTAACTTGGCTCTGATTTCAGCCCCGTGGAGAAGTTGCAAGAAACTCACCAGGATCTCCCATAGGCCCTTTACCCAGATTCCCCAATTTTTTACATTCTATACGGTGTATTTTGTCACTTCCTCTCCCCCACCACGTCTTTCTAAAGACATTCTCTTGCAGAGCGATAGCCTAATTACCAAAATTGGGAAATCTAACCTAGGTATAAATGCTGTGATCTGACCCCCAGTGCACAATCAACTTCGTCCCTCGGACCAGCGCCAGGACGGCACTGGGCGTCTCCATATCTCGAGGCTCCTTCCGTTTGATGCAGTTCCTTAGATTCCTTTCTCTTTCTCCACGTGGACGAGTTTGGAGGGTTAAGGCTGCTGACTCTTTGGAGCACACCCCACTGTGTGCCGGTCTTTGTCTTCTCCCCACCTCGCTCTCTCTCTGCCCTCGTGGCTTTGGAACAGGAGGCACACGATGGCCCATGCTGGGCAGAGCTTTGATTTCTTTCCTGGTTAAGGCTGCATCTGCCAGTTCTCTCCACTCTGAAATTACTCTCCTAGCTCTCATAAACAATGCCTGGGCAGATACTTCAAGTTCATGTGAACATCCTGTTCACTGGGGACAGGGGCTCACACCTGTCATCCCAGCACTCGGGGAGGCTGAGGCAGGTGGACTGCCTGAACTCAGAGTTCAAGACCAGCATACGCAAGAGCGAGACTCCGTCTTGAAAAAATAGCTGGGTGTTGTGGCGGGCACCTGTAGTCCCAACTACTTGGGAGGCTGAGGCAAGAGAATTGCTTGAGCCCAAGAGTTTAAAGTTGCTGTGAGCTATGACACCACGGCACTCTACCAAGGGGAACAAAGTGAGACTCTGTCTCAAAAGATTAAAAAAATTAAAAAAAAAAAAAATCCTGTTCATTACCAAACTTTCACACCCTGGATTCAGGGCCCAGGAGTGACTCCCACAGCTTTGTATGCCGTGGACATCCCACTTTTCTTCTCCACAAGATGGGATTCTGCCAGGAGGGTGTTTCCTTCTCAACAGTTTATTCATTCGTGTATTTATATCATTCTGGACCCATCGGTCATATTTCAGCCATTGGGCTATAACCCGTTATGATTGCTACTTACTGTGGTGCTCATGCTGACCTAGCTGTGACCACTGACAGCCCCCCACAGACTGGTCTCCGGGTCCTTGTTGGCCTCTGACTGCCCATCACGCTTTGGACACTTCTCAGATTCCTGATGCAACAAGGTGCTCTCATTCTACCTGTGCTCCCACCATCTCACAGGCTGCACCCCAAAACAGAAATCCTCAGGGGGTCTGTGCGTGAGCTGACCCCAAGACAGCAACCCTCAGGGGGGCCGTGCGCAAGCTGACCCCAAGACAGCAACACTCAGGAGAAGCGGCCTCACAGCAAGCTCCTGGCAGAGAGAGAGGTGGCTGTGGTGTCAACTCTCCGGAGCTCTTTCTCAGTTCAACTGAGGCTAAAGCAGGGCCAGCTCCATAGCATCCTAGGCCCTGCCAGCACTGACATTTGAGAGAAGCTGGTTCATCCATTCAAATAGCCCTGGAAGGGTCTGTAGCTCTTCGAGAAAGTCAGGGTTCTTGTTGGGCCCAGGGAAGTCCATACCCCCATTTGTGGCGCCTTGGGGCTGTCGTCAGAAAGGGCTGAGATGCCCTATTGTCTGTTAGAAATAGGGAAGCAGAGGCCAGGAGGCGCGGACGAGGCAGTGGTGTTTGCAGTCCACTCCGTACCATTCCGGGATAAAGGAGAAGGCCCAGCCTCCGGGATCTCAGCCTCAGGAGGGGAAAACCAAGAAGCCGCATGAATTGCCCTTTCTTCCAATTCTCTGATGCCCATCCACAGGTGAAAATTCTGGTCTGGTGCAAATTCCAGGCCGTGCTGATCTGGAAAGGATTTGCTACGTAATGTAATATTATGGCTGTAAATCTCCCCAGTAGCACAACCCATAAAGCTTGGTCTTTATTACCCACTTACTGCACAGACCCTGACTGTTCCTTCATTGCTGCACAATTATCCCACAATTACTGTTACACCGTTAAGTAAATACTAGCTGGAAGCAGCAATTTCAGGGCTTGTCAATATATAAACAAACACCCAAGCCAAGCCCTGGAGCTCAAGGATGGGACAGGACAAGGTGCAGGTGGTTGGAGTCTGGGACTTGGAATCTTAGACACACTAGGCCTGTCTACTGTACAGCTGGACCCTGGGGGCAGCCCCCTCACCCAGCAGGGTGCACAAACTGTGGGCAGAAGAAAGACAGAGAGCCAGGAAAGCAGGTAGCATGGGGGCTCCCCCTGGCACAACGGCTGCTGGGGGATTAGGGTGAGGGCTGGGGCTGGGGCAGCACCGGCGTGCAGGGACCCCCCTCCTTACATGCTGCTGGGGTTTTTCTTGTGAGCAGGGGAGCTTGTGGCAAAGCTTAGAGGACCAAGCAAACTCTCACAGCTTTTTTTTTTTTTAAAGCAAGGATGTTCATAGCATGTTTATTTATAACAGCCCCAAACTGGAAGCAGCCCTGTAGTCCATCAGCAGAAGTGTGGATAAACAAACTATAGCACGTTCATGAAGTGGAGTCCGCACCGGTAGCCAGGGAACCGCTGACACAGCCCATCCTGCCCCGCGGCACAGCACAGCACCGAGAAATCTCAAAAACCTGCCGACGTCCCAGACAAGCAGGGAGCAAGAGAGCCCCAGCTGGAAGCTTCCAGGATGTTCTAAAAGAGGAGAAATGAATCTCGGATTTTAAAAATTCAGACCACTGCTCCCCTGGTGGGGACTGAGGAGAAAAAGGCAGGGGGAACTTTCCGGGCAGTTGCGATGTTCTGTATCTTGAGTTTTGGTTACACGTGTACGCATTCATGAATTCCTGAGACTCATTAGAGAGAAGTGCCTAGATTTGAGTTTCCAAAAAGAAGCTGCTAGGATGACAGGGCTGAGATCCCATGGCCTTGTCTTCAGAAAATGTCCCACATGGGCCAGCTCATGAGTGGTCATAATAGGACAGCCAGTCATCCTATAAAAAAGTCACTGTTCCAACCTCTTCTGTGCCCACTCTGGGCCAGGATTTGGTGCTGCAGGTGGGAAAGGGGGTTCTAGAGATCTAGGGGCTGCTCCTGCTACATACCGCCTGGAATTGGAGCTTTGGGAACAGGGCCCTGAAACGACTCCACACCAGAGTGCAGGCGGGAAGGCCGCATTCCACACTGCGGCACTTTCTCTTTTTGGCTTTTCCATGTCTCCTTCCTTGTTCTGTTTAAGGGCTTCGTTTTGTTGACCGTAGCAACATGCAAAAGAGCTACGTGAGCACAGCCCGGGGTGAACAGCAAATTAGTGACGTGCTGAGAAAACAACCCAAGTTCTGGCTCCTTCCACGCCTCTTAAAAAGTAAGATCAATAAATTTAAAAGCAAACTAGATGGAAACACAGTTCTGTGCTCTAAGGCTAGATGTCCTCCTCATCTATGGGAGGCAGAAGAGCACACATCCTCCTCTGCATCCCCAAAACCCACACATGTGTCAGGTCTCAAGCCAAGGGGACCAGTTGACCTTGAGGTAGAGATTACCCTGGATCATCTGTGTGGGTGCAGTATAATCCCAGGGCCCTGACAGGTGGATGGGGGAGGCAGTAGGGTCACAGCCAGAGAAATGGTGAAGTAGCAGGTTAGGAAGTCTTGGCATCCACGGCTGGCTTCGCGGGTGGAGGGCAGAGCCTTGCAGATGGGGTGGGGCTTTGCAGGTGGAGGGTGGGGCCCCAGCCAAGATGGTCAGTGGCCACTAGAAGCTGGAGTACCCAAACCCTTGGAGACTCCAGAAGGAACACAGCCCTGCCCAAGCTCAACTGAGCCCAATGGGACCCATTTTGAACTTCTAATCTAAACGAAGTAACACATGTGTGCTGGTATGAAGGCGTGGTGGTTGTTACAGCAGCAGTCTGAAGAGTTAACACTACACATCCTCTGAAACCTCCTGCAGAACAAGGTGAAGGAGGCGTGGGCTGAGCTGCCCCAGTCCCTTCTGCACGGGATGCTCTGGGCCCATTCAGCCAAAGGCCCTGGCATCCCAGGCTGACTCCAGGGAGTCCCAGCCCATCCCCCCAGACCCCACTTCCTAACAAGGCTGGGGGAGTCGCTCCTCCAGCCCCCGCCTCAGGGCTGCCTCCTCTCTGACCCCATGTTCCTGCAAGAGAGTTGGGAGCTGGGCACCCAGTGGTGTCTGTTTGCAATTAATGAAATGATTACCAAGCACAGATTGCCGGAAGAACAGTATTGCTTCTTATAATAACTTCTTCTAACAGGCTACTTTGCAACGCATCTGTTTGTGCCCACTGTTTAAATTGAACATACGCTTTTTAAAAATTCTATTTGCATTATCTTATCGAGCAATCATTCCCTGGAACATCATAAAACAAACATTAATTAGGACTCCAATTGGTGCAATCTCCTCAAAAGCTCTCAACCATACTACAGGCCATTCCATCCTTGGGACTCTCGTTTTAAGAAAGTCAGAACAATCAGCCAGTATCTCCAGCATGGAACTCGAATGCTCTCTGGTGCCTTTGGCGGAGAAGGGACACAGAGTATGGGGACCCAGGATGATAGGGAACAGACCAAGATCAGATGATAGGGAACAGACCAGGCCTGCCGCTGGTGAGGAAGACCTGCACGTAGCTGGGACACGAGCCACGTGACCACACACATATTCACAGCACACTTTCCCTGCCTAGCCACGCAGACTACTGTCCCACTCCAGAAGTCCCAGCCCTTGACCCTTGACCGAGAGAGATTGGAAGAAACACTGGTTGGAGAGTCAGATAGCTGGGGACTTCTCTGACCATCTGTCTCTTCATTTGTAAGAACAGTCAGGATCTCCATGGAGTGACCAGCTCAGCCTGGCTGGCTTCCTTGTCAGCCAGTTCTCCTGACACACACCAGCCCCCACTAAATGACAACGTGAAGCTGGGGGCCGGAGCCACCCTGTGACTTCTGTGGGGTCCCCAGCACATTAGAGTCACATGTTTAATCCCAGTGAAGAATTCAGGCAAACTCAAGAGGGTGTCCCCAGAATGTTCTGCAGGCACACTTTGGCGACATTTTGGTTTATGGTGACTTTCTGTCGTTGGTGAAGCAAGAGCAACAGGGAAGGCAGGGAGGTGACGCCTGATCCTAACCTGCCACTGGGTCAGACGGCACAGCCCCGGGGGCAGCCAGGCCAGAGGGAGGCCTCGGGTTCCAGAAGACCCTGACAACCACAGACGGGAATCCAGGCCCGGCAGCCCCTTTCCCTGAAGCCAAAGTGGCCTGCAGGGCCAAAGTTAGACCTGGGAGGCAGCTTCAGTCCGGCCCTGATGTTCAAACCCGCTGCTTCAGACAACCTCAGCCTTACACACTGCACCCTGCTCTGACCCACGTAGCCCAGGGAGACCAAGTTCTTTAAAATGTGTGTCTACAAATACATAAATGTGTGTCTATGTTCAGAGGGTGCCTGGCTGTCCCGTGGGTGATGCATTTAGAACAGGAGGGGGCTGCTCTCTGCTATTTCCCTCCTCCCCTTCCCCGAGGCCTAGAATCAGAGAACTATCTACAAGCTACCCTCCCCCTCTCAGAGGCACAGGCAAATCTGAGCTATGCTGACCAACTGTACTGGTTTTCGTGGGGCTGAAGGGTTTCCTGGCATGTGGGAATTCCAATCTAGATAATTCCAGCAAACCAGCATGGCTGGTCACTGGCTTTAGGGACCAAGTTCAAAGGCAGCTTCAAGAAAACACAACCAAGGGCATCCATCCCTCATTAAATGGGAGTTGAGAAGTTGAGGGCTGGTTCCTTTGCTATTTCAGGGAGCAGAAGCATTCTGATAATTCTCGTTTGCTTGCAGGCCAACTGGAGGATCTAGCGAGCTCCCAGAGCAGAGCTGAGCTTCACCTGAAGGACAGCTGGGAAGATCCCTCAGGAAGCAGGATACCCCCAGAAACCTGCAGGGCCCCCAACCCAGAGAAGCTGCTGAGTCCCCACCTCAAAGAAGAGCATTAGTTGTGACGAGCTCTGAGGCTTAAACTGGGAGAAAAACAAGTCTTAAACATTCTTCTACTAAGTAAAATATTTCATCTTATTTTTCTAAATCATCACTGTACATTTCTCCCAAGTTAAAAGAAAATAATAACAATACAATCTTTTTACCAACATCTTTCCCCAATGGCGGGAAATCACAAGCAGCCCATGTTGTGTCTCCACCAATCCACAGCACACCACAAATAACTCAGCGGCTGAGTTATTTTCATTATATTATATTTTTAAAAGAGAGAAGCTACAAGCAGAAGGGTAATTGCCCTTGGACGTAATCCTGTCTCGAACAGAGCTGAGCTGCCCTCACTTCATTAAGTGCAAAGCCTCTACCTGTGAAAATCAATTGCAGCCTAAATCATAAAGACAAAAATCAATCCCCGCTACGCGTCCCGGGTCTCTGTCCCAGGAGCACATACGAAGGCTGTGGGGCTGACTTCGGAGGGGCCTGCCTGACCCTGAGTCCCTTGGGGTGCTAGGACATTCTGCGGGCAAAGGGCCAAGACAAGCGCTTTTGATCATTGAATCGTCAGAAGCCACCCAAGAGAAGGTGAACCATTTGGTGCCCTGCAAGTGGAATATGAAAGGATCAAAGCAATGTCCATTTATTCAGGCATTTATTAAGTAGCTACTATAGCCTAACCCTGGGGAAGGACCAGGAATTCAGAATTAAAAACCCAGTATCTGTTCTCTATTTCTCTGGAGCTTCTTGATGTGGTGAGGAAAACAAGAAACTGGCCACTAAACTTGGCGGGAATGGGGCTGGGAGATGCAAAGGGCCGCATGGATGGGAGTGGAGGGAAGGGGCAATTTGAGTTGGGTCTCGAAGGATGAATAGGAGGTTGCCTGGTAAAACTTCCTAATAGTGCCAGGAGGCAATATGACAAGGAGAAAGGACTAAATCTCCCCTTTCTATGATGTCTGGAAAGTTTGGGTTCCCAGCACAGAGGACACTATGGCCAAAACCCAGTTGCCACTTCTAGGCAGTTCTTCCAGGCCTAATTGCTTTGCTACCTTGGGGAGGTGAGTAGATCTAAGCAGAAAGAAACATGAAAGTCCCCTTAAGGCTTCTCGCTTCAGCCGAGCACCCGGCTCCTGCCTCTTCTCTTCTGGGGACTGTTTGGCAAACCCAATATGTCTCGGAGGGCACAACCTTGCCAGCTGCTCAGTTTCCTCCGTTTTTCTCGCTCCCTAAACCAAGTTTTTCTGGGAAATTTGCTCCTCTGCTCACTCCTTGTGTGGGCAGCATTCCTTAAGTGCCAGATGCTTTACCAGGCGCTGAGGACACAGATCCGCAGGAGTGATCGGCAGGATCCCTGTCATTTGGCAGGTGTGCAGGGAGGACACTTATGCCACTGGGAACATCGGGGCAGACTCCCACCGCCCACGGTAATTCCCGCATCAGGAATCGCCCGTGTAAGCGTGGAGGTGCTAAGGCCACACCTGTCCCTAGTGCAATGCACTGCACTGTCTGATCCCATGACAGCCCTGAGGGACAAAAGCAGCCACGTGTTATAGATAAGGAGACCGGCTTACTAGCCCTGCCCTCTGGGGGACGACAGACACCAGGGCCAGGTGCACCTCCAGGAAGAAAGAGCAGCAGTCAACGCAGGCCAGGACAAGTGGTGGGGCCAACACTGGCTGAGCCTCAGCGACTTTGGCCAGGGACAAGCATACTCACCCCCAATCAGATAGGCTGCCTTCTGGAGCTGCTCAGCTGTCCTCTGGCCACCTACCTACACATCCCACAAGCATTTATCAGGCACCTACTGCAAACTGGGTCAGTCCCACTGCCCAGGCCCTGTAGGGAGACATACACTTACCCTGACAGTCCAGCTCAGCATGGGGGCCCCAGATCAGGACAGGCGTCAGGCCAGAACACCTGTTAATCAGCCCTTTTAGCCATTCCCTGACATACACATACACTGCAGGGCCGTTCTGTATACCATGAGTATATACAATGTCCACCTGTCGGAAAAATGTAACCCCTGTCCAGCCCCAAGAGGACAGCAAGAAGGGGAATGACCACCAGGAGGGTCAGAGGTCTTCTGTGTGTGCCGCACTGGGCGCAGGTCTTGATGTTTAATAGGAGTGGCCAGTCCTGTCCCTCCCAGGGTCCCACCCTTACTAAGCAAATCTACAGCCTGGAAAATGTGACGTAGTGATAGAGACCGTGGGTGGTGAGGGCGGGAGTGAGAGGAGAGGCGGCCGAGAGGCCTCCAAGTTTCTGGAGAAGGTGTAGTTGGGGTCAGGGTTGGGGTTGGGACTGGGTTGGGCGTTAGGGTGACGAGCTGGAGGGGGTGTGATTGGCAGCCAGCAGGTAGCTCCTAAGCGCTCTTAGACACTGGGTCTCCCGGCCCCCAGCCTGCAGCCCTTCTGCCACATGCCACCCGAGGAACTGAGCCCTCTCTTTGACGGTGTCCACAGCTGCTCCTGCACTATCTTTCCCCAGAGATCCCCAGCTCAGTGAGCGCAGGGCCGATCCTGTTCACGGCTGCACCCCACGGCCCTCAGCAGCGCTATCAGATACTGTCCAGCACACATGTGGACACAACAGCTCAGAGCCAGCAGTGTCATCAACACTGAGACAGTGTGAGCCCCATCTATGGGCAGCTGCGGAGAAAGGGAGGGGGACCAGCAGGGTCACACGGGGCCACCGCCTTGAACTCAGTCCTCTCATCTGCTCTTCTTGCCAAATGGGAAAACAAAACGCCTTCTCACTTGGCAGGAAAAGTCCTTATGTCTTGAACTGACTCCTGCTGTTGAAAGGCAAATAGGTTAGGATGAATAATGAGTGCTCGGTAGCTGGAGTCAGCATGACGACTACCTCATCAAGGCCCCGTGACCTTGCACCTCCTTCCCAATCCAGATCCCTGACCCTCGGAGACCAACCCCAGGGGAACTTTATTCACATTCCTGGGTTAATTATCAGCAAAGATAATTGACTTCCTCCTGGGTCAGTTTGCTCTCCTGTGGCCTGGAGCCAGTGACCACGTGTTCCCGGGCACCCCCTTCCCTCTGTGTAAGCTACCAGCCCCCCCACTTCCATCGCTCATGTTTTTCTGGTATGAGGGGCACTGGTTACAGCAACATTCCTGAGTGCTCCTTTCTCCTCATTCCAGGAGATGGGGAGCAACTCTGCTGAGGGGTGAGTCCACTTGAGTTTCTTACTGCTGCTGTAACAAATTACTGTGAGCGCTGACTTAAGATAACACAGACTGATTATCTTACCCTTGAGACCAGGAGTTTGAACGTGGCTTGGAAGCCCACAGGCTCTCGGGGAGAATGTTTTTGCCTTTTCCAGCTTCTGCAAGCTGCCCACACGCCTTGGCCTGTGGTCTCATCACTGTGACCTTGGAGTCTGTCGCCCACTTCCTCTGACGCTGACCCTCCTCGCTCCCTCGTGAGGAGCCTTCTGAGGACTCTGGCCCACCTGGTGCTCCAGGGTCAACTCCTCACCGGAAGACCATTGACCCGGTCACGCCTGCAGAGTCCCTTTTGTAAGGTCACAGACCCACAGGCTCCAGGCATTAGGGCATGGGTATCACTAAACCTAGAGTGGAGAAAGGAAATGGACAAGCCACTCGACCCCTCCCCAGCTTACTGGGAGGTCAGACCCTCCCACTCCACATGTGGTGACCCCATGTGAGGGTGCCCAGGTGTCACCTCCTTCTGGGAAGCCTTGTCAGACATGAAGATGACGCCCTTTCACTTTTCTCTGTTCAGTTCTTGGGTCCATTTTGCAGACGTGGGGCAGATGTGGGGGAGGCGTGTCCTGCGTCCACCCACTCAAATTTGACTGACGCCTGTTACATTTCTGGGAGTGTATGAAACAGACTCAGAATGGGATCTGGGACAGGGTGGTGATGTGGACTGAGGTTTCCGGGGTGCTTTCAGCAGGTGGCTTGAGGCCTTCACATCAACTGCCCCTGACCTTGTGAAACCCAACCGGACCCTCTGACCAGAGCTCGAGGTGCACCGTGCTGGGCTCAGCCAGATCTTGACCTCGGCGGGTCACTGCGACTTCCAGAGGCTTTAACTGCAGGCAAGTGGCTATTTTTTAGCAAGTGATCCCAAACAGGATGTGGCTTTTTTTTAGCAGCACGGCGAAGGCTCAGCTTTGATAACAGAGTCTTTGGTTACACAGACTTGAAGACATCAGGGAATGGAACCATTTTTTTGCTTCTTTCAAGTGAGATTCTGGCAGGCTAGGGAGGTGGGATTTAAAACCACAAAAGCAGCCAGCTTCTGTGGTTTGGGGGGGTGGTCCAGCTTCATGAGGTCAGTGCCAGGCACAGACAGCAGGGTCGTGTTCACGGCTCCATGTTCTCCTGCCTCCCTCCCTCCCTCCCACGTTCCTTCGTTCATCAATTTCTAATTGCCTTCTAGCTAAGTGACAGAGCTTTTGAGGACCTTTATCCCTGGGGTACTTAGGAGTCATTCCTCCCAAATAGTCTCAGTAGACCTTGGTTTGTTAGTCACATGTATTGTGATCATGGTGTGAACGAAAATAAAATCTTAAGCCCCCCACCACCCCACAGCCAACTAAATGAACCCCTTCTTGACCGAGGGGACATCCCCAAAGAACCCTTAAAGCTGAGCTGCTGGTGATGGGGAGGAGGTCAGACATGCCTAGATACACACTGTCCCCTTTAGGAGTTATTCTGTGTAATAATAAGATGCAAAAGCAGTAACAAGCCTAGGGCCATGGAAGAAAAGCCTGAACACACGTGCAGGTCTGCAATTTACTTAATATTTTTGATAACTCAGTCTGGGAGTACGTCTGGGGTAGGTCTGGCGGCTTGACTTCCTCATCTTTCTTTGAGACAGAGTCTCACTCTGTTGCCCAGGCTACAGTGCCGGGCACCGTCATAGCTCACAGCAACCTCAAACTCCTTGGCTCATGCCACCCTCCCTCCTCAGCCTCCCAGAGTGGTAGGATTTCAGGTGTGAGTCATCAAGCCCAGCCAAATTTCCTTAGATTTACTTTAAACATTCTGAGCTTTTGCCCTTTGATCATTAAAGCTTCATTTCTTTAATCGATTACAAATCAAAGAATTGTTAAACCCACCTTTAACCTATAACCTATGCCCTGAGATGCCTTTTCAGGTCACACCTGTCCCTACAACCCCTGTCTCCATGGATGCACAGAACCAGACAGTAACCCCAACCTAAGAGAGGACACTTGCTCAAGGCTTCCTGGGCATGGCTCTCCAGGCCATGGTCACACATTGTTGGGCTCAGAATAAACTTATTTACATTGTTTTACAGAGTTTCAGTTCTTTTCCCTGATAATGGCTTTAGCGTTCTGAGGCCCCCGCTGTGACTTCACCTGCAGAAGGCAGGAGGATGGGCCAGAGTCCAGCTGAGAGACTTGGAGCAGCCTCCCAGGAAGCAGGCAGGCTGGCGGCCGACTTCAACTCCAAGGGTAAGAAGACAGGACGGCAGGGCTGCCCCTGCACCTTCAGAGGGACCAAGGAGGAAGGCAGTGATCTGAGAAAACATGCCGGGCAGACGTAATGGAGAAATGGGACTGAGAAGGTCTATCTGCTCATGAAGTGAGGGAAATGAAAAATGTGAGCCTGGGTTGCACCAATATTAAAGAAAAGAGTTATGTCCAGGTAACGGCTCCAAGGGGGCAGAGAAGCTGCGGTTCTTACCAACTGGAGGAGATGAATGTCAGAGGCTAAGTGACCTAACTGCCCCAGAGGAGTGGGAACCAGGACGCACTTCGAACTGCACATGAGACTGACAGTAAGGGCGACCGGGGAGCCCCCCTCCCCCCGTCTGATGAGCATGACAGCTGCCGGAATGTAGCCAGATCTCAGCATGGACGGCGGGCAGGTGGGCTTCCCATGCACACCCTCACTGTAAGGGATGGTGCAGAGGGCCTCAGCATCTAGCAGAGACCTAAAGAGGAGGTGGTGTGGCAGGGAGGACCTGAGAATGCCTCTCTCCCACTGCCTGGGTTCAAATCCGGCTGTGCAGCCTTGGGCAAGTCACTTAACCTCTCTGTGCCTCAGTCTTTTCACCTCTAAAAATGGGGCTAATGATCTCCTCTGATCTTCTCTAAGAATTAGATAAATTTGCATTTGGAAAGCATGCAGGAAAGAGCCCAGTATGTAGTCCAGGCCCTCCAAGGGTCCCAGAGTGGACATCAGGAAGATGGGCTGCTCACGGGGCCCTTGTACTGACACCAGGCCTAGTGGGATGAGATGCTGGTGTAAGATTTTCTAAATCAGGAAGGTGATGAGAAGATTTTCTTTTTAAGCTGCAGTTTTGGCAGGCTTAAGACTTATTGATTTCATATTTCTCACTACAGGAAAGATTCCAGAGGAATATGTTAGAAAAACAAGTGGCTGGTTTAGCAAACAAAGGGAGCCGGCAAGGAGGCAGGCCGCGCGCTGGCAAACACGGCCAGCCGCGCACTTCAGGGAGGCAGATGAAGCTAAGAAGCAGGTCAACTGCTAGAAATTTCCCCAGCCACCTCGAGGGGTAAGGGAGATGGCGGAGAGAGACACACCAGTGCTGGACTGTTTCGGCTTACAAAAACATCAATTAAAATGAAATAAAATGTAAAATTCACACATTTAGTCACACCAGACACATTTCAAATGCTGGCGCTTAAAATATTGGGCGTCGCAGATGGGGACACCCCCACCATCTCAGAGGCCTCCCGGGGGAGCGCCATTCTGGCGTGAGCGCTCCCCGCCCCACTCCTGTGGAAAGACATGGCCCAGAGGAATGAGCTTGACACTGAGACGGAAGGGGCAGGGGGAGGGGCCATGTCTCTGTCCTGCTCACGGCTATGGCCCAGCCCCACGTCAGTACCTACAGGCAGAGTAACACCTCCCAAACACATCTCTGTCCTTGTCCACAGAACCTAGAAACCGTGACATTCCATGGCAAAAGGGACTTTGCTGATGTGATCAGATTAAGTTTGGAGACAAGGAGACTTTCTTTGATGAGCTGGGTGGGCCCAACGTTTTCATTATGACCCTTTTGAAAAGAAGGAAGTGGGAGTGTTGGAGATGCAGCCGTGGGAACAGAGATAGGAGGGCAGGGGATGCGATGCCCTCCAGGAGGTGGGGAAGTCGTGGAAATGGGCTCTCCCCTGAGAATCTCAGGAAGGAACCAGCCCTGCCCACACTGTGACTAGCCCACTGCCACCTGCCAGCCGCCAGGACAGTTAGATCACACCTCGTGTCATTTTGAGCAGTTACGTTTAGCTCTTTTGCTTCAGCAGCCACAGGACACTCGTGTACTGGTCACACGACACTGCCTGGTAAATACTTGCTGGGTGAACAAATGAATGAGTGATGAACAACAAGAAATATCGACAGAGGCCTTGAACACAGAGAAGCTGAGGAAATGGGCTGTTTTACCAAGTGGAGGAGGGTCCTTGCTGGGCACCTGTGGAGGCCACGGGGCAGCTGACTTTGCAGGGGGGGCAGGAGCCATCCCCGGAAGACATGACTTTGGGCCTCAAGGACTCCATTTCAAGAGGCAGAGGGAAAGGGAGGGAGAAGCCGCTCCCCAAAGACACTGCAGGGGCTTTGTCACAAGACAGAGCTGTCCCTCCGTCAAGCCCCCAAGGCACCAAGAGCACAAGATGAAGAGGCCCAACCAATACGCAAAGAATTATGTTCTGGAAGAAAGAAGATGTTTTCAGCCTTGGAAACAGGGCCATCTCAGAGCTAATTTAGCTCGTGTGCTCTGCTGACCCACTCCTGAAACTTAGGAAGAAAATTCTGCCTTGCTCATTTGCAGTCCTGGTCAGCTCCCCAAAGGAGTGACCATTTGTTCGGACCAAGGTGAGAAGGACAGCCCGGAAGGACGGCTCCTGTCACCTAAGAAGGGATGAGCTGACAGAGAACACAGAGAGGCGTGGAAGGTCTCATCCTCCGGGGTCCCACGTCAGCTCCTGCCAGCCGAGGGCCTCCCTGTGCCATCCACTGCTTCCCAGGTGGGCTCTGGCCTGGGTCAGCCCTCAAGGGAGCGGTGAGCTCTGGGGGTGGGGGACCATATACAGGGGACACCTAAAAAATCCACACACATTTTAAGAAAAGAGAAAGCCAAGCCGTATTAAGATTATAACACTCAATACATACAGATAACAAAAGATAAACATAAGCTGCCTCTTATAATTGCAGGAGTCAAATGTGGGCTGAGTGTGACCATTGTAATCTTTCTTTTTCCTTTCCTAAAATGCGTGTGTGTTTCTGGCGCCCTCTGTATTAGCATGTGCACGCGGACATCGCTGAGGCACGTACGAAGTAGCTTCGTTAGTACAAAGAGATGAGATTATTTCCACCTTCCTGCCACCAGCATCTCTCTCCATAATTCCAGACTCGGGTGTGGACAGTAGGCTGTCTGGGGCTAAGCACCTGCAAATCAGCATGCCTGCAAATCCAGGCCACCTGGGTGGTGGGGGTCACCTGGCATCTACAGGGAGAGAGGGGTGCTAGGACTAAGCATCTGTGTCCCCACAAAATCCACATGTTGAAACCCTAAGCCCCAGTGCAATGGTGATTGGAGGTGAGGCATCTGGGAGGCACCAGCAGTCCCCAGGTTATGAACGAGATAGGTTCTGTAGGTTTGTCCTTAAGGTGAACTTGTGTGTAGGTTGGAACAGGTACATTTACCTGTTGCCTGTGATAGCCTCCATTTGTAAGTGTGACTTGTATATAAGTCAGATGTATGTAACTTGGGGACTTATGGTAACGAGGTCATCAGGGTGGGGCTCCCAGGATGGGATTAGTGCCCTCATAAAACCAGCCAGAGGTCTGGGCCTCTCTCTCTCCACCACGGAGGACACGGCAGGAAAGCGGCCACTGCAATCCAGGAAACCTCCTCGCCAAACACAAGCTGTGCCAGCTCCTTGATCTTGGGCTTCCAGCCTCCAGAACTGTGAGACATAAATTAATGTCTATTGTTTAAGCCACCCAGTCTGTGGTGATTTTGTTACAGCAGCCCCCGACTAAGACCAGGAGTTAGCAATGGACAAGCCAGGGGGACGTATGCCGTGTCTGATACTGAAGCTTAACTGCACGACTGAACTGCAACTGCACTCAGGTAGGATCCCAGGATCCCAGGGAAGAGGGTTTGCTCACAGCACCACTGTCAGCACAGCCAGTCGTGTCACTTGTTGGCCCAAGTCATTTCTGCAGAGGGACACCCCCATACTCCGCAGCCTCCGGTACGCGCAGGTGTGTCCACCAGCAGAGGTCCTGTGTTCTGCTCCCGGGGAGGCCGGCTCCCCGATGGCTTGCTGGTACCTCCAGTGCCACGACAGAGCTCGTCCCTGCCCTGATGATAGAGCTGCTCCTCAGCTCCGTGAGGATGCCCTGGACGGGCAGCAGTGATGGGGCTGCCTCGTGAATTGCTGACACCCATCCATTTTCTCCAGAGGCTGAGCTGAACTCAGCGACCGTTCATCAGCTAACATTTGGTTACATTTTGGGCTGGTGGTGCTCAGTGTTTAAATGTTTAGGTAGGAGCCTGGGCTGCCGGCCTGTGGCCCTCCCTCCTGCGGCCAAGCTTCCCCAGCCTTACTCTTCATCAGGAAAGGAGGGCGGGGACAGGGTGAGTGATGGGACCGCCACAGCCATGGAGCAGCCTCATTACTTACCATTACGTGCAGCTGAAAGGCACTGTCTCACCGCCACTGGTGTCATTAGGCTGCCACAGGATTGAATCCAAGGCAATCTGCATCCCCATTACACGCAATGAGTTGCCCAGACTGAAGCACCTGGGTCTTTCCTAGCGACAGACCCGTGGTATTCTCTCAGCACCGAGGACCGTCACCCACTCACCACTCCCACAGGAGAGCACAGGCCCCCTCAGAAATGGCCCTTAAGAAAGGCTCTCTCCCTGCAGGTGGTCTGGGCCACTTCCATTTCCCATGAGCATGAGGAGACCTGGGTGCAGCGTGGTCAGATGTGGGTGCGGTGTAGTCAGACATCAGCATGGTCAGACGTGGATGCAGAGCCCCTTGAAGAGGTGAGCTGCTCCCCTCCTCCAGCTGTGTCCCCCATCTCAGGAGCCTTTTTGCTTTGGGGTGGGAGGTATTCTCACGTTGAACCTGCAAGATCTCCCAAGCAGCCCTGGCTGTCACATCAGTCCTTGGCATTTTAAGTGTTCATCCAGCAACTGTTGCTGCATGCCCAGGAGAGAGTCACCATGCTGGGGACGAGGGTGCCTAAGGCAGCAAACACCAAATCTATTAGGGGCCTCCTTGTGACCCCCAAAAGTTATGCTGTAGTCCTAACCCCATGACCTGAAGATAGGGTCTTTGCAGAGGTGATTAAATTAAAATTCAACGGAGCTGCTGTCCTTGGAAGAAGAGACCAGGACACAGACACACACGGGAGGCAGCTGCCTACAGACACAGAAGCAGAGTGAAGAGGAGCTAGCCCTGCAGACACCTTGATCTTGGCCTTCCAGCCTCCAGGACGCTCAGGAAATACACCCCTGTTATTTAAGACTCTGGTCTGTGGAACCCCGGGAAATTAACACAGAATCCTTGTTGTCCATATGGTTGGGACCGTGAGGGTGAGACAGACAAGCATTCAGGTGATTAGATTGGTCAGGATAAGGCATCCACCCAGTAGGCACACAAAAGGGGTCTACCCAAAACACAGGGAGCACAAGTAAGCCTTGGCTCTATGACAGACACAGGGAGCCTCCGAGCAGGGAACAATGAGTGACCCTCATCATTCGCCAACGACCCTCCTGCGGCCGTTTATACAAAGGTGTGTTTCACAGAGACAAGGAGAAACATCTGCAGCAGTCAAGGAAGGCTTCCTGGAGGAGGCTGCATGCACAGGATTCTGGGGCATGGGTTGCACAGGGGAGTCTAATTCACAGCAAGTTGCTAGGGAAACTGGATTCTTGTTCTCTGGGGAAATGGGAAACTTCTAGCTGAGCTCTGGACCCCTACAGAGCGGGAGACAGGAGGTATCAAGAGGCTGAGGAGGGTGGAAGTCGGACCACAGTCAGTTGGATGGTTTTGCTGACCAAGACAGCTATCCCATCCCCCTCAGCCTGGCGAAGCTTTGAGCAGGTATCTCCCTAAACCTGGGGCCCGAGTTCATTTGCTTAGAGGACTACTTTAGGAAACTTGCAATTGCAAATCCTTCATGGGCCTGTCTGAGATGTAAGTCTACACAGAGGCAGGCCTTTCTGAATTTAGTGTCCCTTTCTTTGAAGGTCAGTTCTTTCCTTGCATCTTTGCAAACACCAAAAATTTGAAACTAAGTCCCAGGGGAGGGCACTCTGGCATCCAGGCTGTCTGTGGTGTCATTTCTGTGTGAAAGGCACTCCTGCCATTCCCAAGTTGCCGGGACATCTTTCCTCCTCTTTCGTCCTAGAATCCTAATTCCTAACTGTGGCCATTGCCTCACTTCCCACACACTGCGCTGCCACGACCCCCACGACCCCCACACTCAGCCTGTGCTGTGGGTTTGTGCCCACGGAGATTGTGTGCAGCAGCCTCAAAGCCCTCCTCTATTTTACTTCAGCTGGAGAAAATCAGGAAAAAGGAATGTTCCCCAGGAGTTAACAGTGCCTTGAAGAACGGTTCACGGTCCTCCAGGGTCCCCCACCTGCGGTGTGCCAGGAAACCCTCCCGTCTCCCCCTCACATCCTCCTTTTCAAAAGACCCCTGAGCCCAGATCCTGCGGCAGACACTTCCAGGTGCCCACCCTAGATCCGTTAGACCCGATCTCTTCCTAACAGAACCACATTTTATTAAGGTGGCACCGGGTCAGTTGCTCACCGCTGGGGCGGTTCCCTGATGGGACGCCGGCCAGTGAGAGGTGCGTGGAAGCCAGGCGGCAGGGCTGTGAGGAAAGCCCATGTATTTGTTTTTGTGCTGCCCTAACAAATTATCACAAATTCAAAAGAACAGAAATTTATTCTCAATCAGTTCTGGAGGCCAGAAGTCTAAAATCAATTATCACTGGGCCAAATCAAGGTGTCAGGAGAGCCATGCCTCACTGGAGGTCCTGGGGTGAGTCTGCTCCCCGCCTGCCCCCTGCTTAACTGTGGCTGCCTCACCCCAGCCTCTGCCTCCCCCTCCTCTGTATGAGTCAAATCTCCCCCGGTTCCCTCTTAGAAGCACAGTGGTGATTACACTGCACCCATCCCCATAATTCAAGAGAATCTCCCATCTCACAGGCTCTGTTTCCATGCAGGCTCCAGGGATTAGGAGCTGGTGTTTAGGGGACAAATTGTCTAGGGGGCCAACTCAGTCCACACCACTTTGGGCTCCTCGTCCTTTCTGCTTCTGGCCTAAACCATGGACACGACTCTGTGACCAGGAGTCCCCAGGCTGAGGAAGGTGGGGCTGCCCCTGAGGGCCAGGAGCCCAGGAGGTTGCATCCCTGATGGAGTCTTAGCCGTGGTGCCTGGACCAGCTGTTTCTGGGCTTCCTGTTACAGGAGAAAACCCAGCTTTCTTTAATCCACTGCTTAGCGGCATTTTCTGTGGCTCTCAGCCCAGTGGCATTCTCTCTGGTATAAACCCCCGCAGGAAGGCCAGCGGCCCAGCCTGGCCAGGGGCAGGGGGCCTGGAGATGAGCAGGGGTGAGGCCAGGGCTGACACCTTCCTTGTCTCTCTTCTCAGCAAGCTTCGTACAAACCCAGCCCTGTGTGCTAGAGCAGTGTGTGATGACACACTTAGCTCTGGGCCAGGAAGTCCAGGCGCCCGTGGAGAAACACTTACTTCCCTGAGACAAGACATTACTATCCTCCTGCCGATACTTCAACAGGGCTTCTGGGGGCTAAACCCCTCCTCAAATCTCCCAGACTTACCTGCCTGGCTGTTGGGAGGCCTCGGTCACTTGCATTTTCCATTACTACCTTGGAGCGGGTTCTGGGACTCCACCTGGCAAGGGGCCCATGCACGACAGTGGCCACACTGTCCCTAGAAGCCACCCATGGTGACATCTTCAGTGAATGATCTGTTTCAAAGCCTCTTACCAGTTGGGTCTATGATGAGTTCTGCCAGAGCACACTGGACCTGAACTCCACATGAGCCCTGGCCACCCTCCCTGAGCACATGCTGGTGCCCCCTGGGGGTCTGCAGGCCTCCGTCCCCTCACCTTCCCCATGAGCGGCCTTTCTGCAGCAGAGACTCATCCAGCTGGATGCAAGTGTGGTGCCTGCTCAGGCAGGACCCTCAGGAACAATGTCGGTTATTCAGTCAGCTCTCACTTGTTCTCACCCTCGCTGTGCCTTACTCAGATCATCTCAGTCCACACTCCCCACCAGCCCGGCAGGTAGGCAGTACCGTCAGCCTCACATCGCATGTGGGGACAGCAAGGCTCAGACGGGTTTAGTGGCTCGTTCCAGTCACCTGCGCCGGGACTAGAGCTCAGCTGCACGCCCGGCGTGCCTAGTGCTGGGAGGGTCTGGCCAGTCCTGTATCTCCCAGGGGCTGGAGGGAGGAAGGTACCTGTTATAACAGCACTAACACAGCCCAGTGTAGATAAGGCAGGTGACGCGTACATACAGAAACAGGAATATGCAGAATGACACTGAAGCATTCCCTTTATCCAGAGACGATTACCGTAAAGAGTCATCCTTCTAATCACATGCACACACGGCCAAACAAGGACACGCTGAACACAGACTCATCACAGGCTTTTACTTTAAATTCATAATATTTCACATTCATCTTGATACATCATTAAATTCTCTTTCAAGCCTAGTTTTATGGCTGGGTCATAACATTTGGTTTATGGCTAGTATCATAGTTCACGTATATTTGTTTTTTTGAAAATAACTTAGATTTTTTTACCGATTTACGTTTGGTCATTACAAACACAGCTGAATCTAAATCTTTGCACACCTCAGTTGCCATTTTCTTAGAATAAATTCCTAGAAGTGAAAATGATGAGTAAATGGGTCTGGGATTTTTTTTAACCATCTGTATGTGTTACACCAAATTATCTTCCCAAAAGGGTTTACCAGTCTACATCCCCCAACCCTACCCCCAGCAGTGTCTGAAAAGGCCCGTTTTTTTCCTCTCTGATAGATGTTAAGATTTTTTTTTCTTTAAATTGTAGTCACCAAACAGGAAGCTGCCTTGTCTGGTTTCCTGCACAATCAGAACTGTCTATTTGGGGATTTGTTTTTACTTATCCTGCTCAAAGAATTGCTCTTTCCACCTGCCTCCAGTCTTCCATCTGTCCTGGACCGATCTCCGCCCTGCGTCTCTGAACCCTGCCCCTCCTGGTTGCTGAAGCCCCTCCCCCGGGACCTTGAACCTGCTTCTCCCATTGTCCACACCTTGACACTCCTGGGTCTGGTTCCTGAATTGTTTCCTTAAATCACTAACTCTAGGGGGCTGTCAACTGCCCCCTTGGTTTTAGTTAGTTCAATCTCTGTGGCTGTGCTTCATCCTCAGACCCTCCTGCTACATTATTTTTCATAATGTCCTGTTCTTGCCTGATGGGGTCTTTCCTTCCCTTTATCTCTTGAAATACTTTAAACACACTTATTTTAACGTGCCTTTGAAGTTGTCCTATTTTCTGGGCTTCCTGGTGTGTAATTTATCCCTTTCATTACTTCTGCTATTTCCTCTGCAGGGCCTGAGCCTCAGTCTCACCGGCTTCTGGTGCCCTCATGGCTCCTGCTTGCTCCTGGTTTCTGGGACCTGAGATTTTGCTTCCTTGCATGTAGCCCGGGCTCATCCGTGTGCATCCTGGTGTACACACCTCCTGGGATAGGCTGGTGCAGGCCCTGCTCCAGCTGTCTCCCATGTCCCGTGCCAGTCTGTTTGCCATAGCTGCTCTGTCAAAAATTGCTTATTGATCAGCTAATAAATGATAGCAATAATCATAATAATTTAATAAGTGTCTCTGCACTTGTAGGAGACCACAGAGCCATTATCCCAATTACAGCTCACACGAGTAAGGGAGTTTGAATAGCATAGTCTCTCTTATTTAATCCTCTGAACAAATCTTGTCATTATCCCCCATCTTACAGATAAAAAAAACTGAGGAAGAGACAGAAAAAATGAACTGGCACTGGCGAAGGTCAGGCAGGGGGTCAGGGATAGCGGCAGACTCAAAACCAGACCCAACGTGCACTCCAGTCACAGATGGGGGTGGCTGAGGCCAGCACGTCCAGTCCCGCAGCACCAAGGGAGCTGCGTTCTTGTCCTTTCCCAGCACGAGAGGCTGAGGGGCTGGGATGGCAGGTGCCCTGAACAGTCCTGGTGTTAGCCAACTGCAAGGCAGCAGCGTCTGCTTCCACCACCACCCATGCTGCCTTCCCCATGCACAGATGTGTCTCTGTTCAAATGCATGCATGCACACACATGCACACGCATGCACGCACACACATGCACACGCAGGCCCCCCAGCCAAGGGAGCTGGAGAGGTGCTTTGCTGGCCTTTCCATGCTGCCACCCGTGGCCCCCTGTCACTGCCGACTGCTCTGGCCTGTGGCCCTGCAGGTGCCCCAGGGCCTGGGTGATGGGGGTTGAAGACCCAAGCAGGAAGCATCCTGACACCTCCGTCTGCGGTGCTGGCCGGGCACATGCCCCTCTCTGACCGTAACACCCACAGCAGTGCTGCCTGGTCTGCGCAGAGGAGCCCCACACAGGAAGCTGCAGCCCAAACCCCAGAAGGGCAGCCCCCCACCATGAAGGTGCTTGCCCAGGGTCCAGGGCCATGTTTGACCAGAGACGCATTGGAGAGGCCGTTTCATTAAGTTCTGATTGCGCAGGAAACTGGACAAGGCGACAGGGAGCAGGGAAAGTGGGGGCGCTCTCCGCAGGAGAAGGTGTGTGCCACGTGCGGGATGCTTGAGCCCCCAATTCATGTGTTCAAACCCCCAAGGGCAGGGTGTGAGGAGGCAGGGCCTTGGGGGGTGATTGAGTCACAAAGTGGAACCCTTGGCTGTGGGATCAGTGTCCTTATGAAAGAGGCCCTGAGAGACCCCTGGGCCCTTCCACCTCACAGGACATAGGAATAAGGTGCTGTCTGTGAACCAGGCCGTACCTGGAACTTCAAAGATCTCCCAGAAATGTTGGATCCTGACTTACATATGCCCTGGATGGTTGAAGCTCCTTTAAATACCTCCCTTTGACCAAGTCGCTGGACTAACCGGCCATGGCACAGATCGTCACCTGCCCCACCTGCTGTGGTAGCTGCTGCCCCCATAAGCCCACACCCTTCTGCTACCAGCAGAGAGGCCAGGCTATTGTTAGGGGTTGAATAACATATGGGCCTCACTCAACAAGGTATGCTGCCCTCCAAAAGATACGGTGAATTCCTCTCTAACCCCTGGAACCTGTAAATGTGACCTCAGATGGCAACGGTCTCCATAGACGTCATCGGGTTAAGGTGAGATCACATGGGGTTAGCGTGAGACTTAGTCCAATATGCCAGGGGCCTCTTAGGAAGGGAAGGGACAGAAAGACAGAAACAGGGACAAGGGAGACAGAGGGAGAGCGATGCTTCCACAGCTGAGGGGCACCCAGGATTGCTCCCTCCGCGCCTCCAGAAGGAACCAGCTCTGCCCATATCTTGATTTTGCAGTTATGGCCTCCAGAACCACGAGAGAATAAATTCTATTGTCTCCAGCCCCCTAGTTTGTGGGCTCTGAGACAGCGTCCTGGGAAATGATAGCACTAACCCAGAGGCTGCTGTGCACCTCCCCAAACCTGCCGGTACCTTTGTTATTATGATTAGGCGATGTCGTTGAATATTACACAGACCCATCTAAATGATAAGCTCAGAGAGCTGCCGTTCTGAAAACCAAATAGGCTGCTTTGGGAAGACAGATAAAGGTAAGTTCTTAAGTATATTGCCGCTGAATTAGGCTGGGCAAGTCAACCATAAAAGATTGAAAAATAAATCATATGAATCTGTAAGGAGGCTAACTTCAGATTGTTTTATATATGACTCCAAGTTCTCGGTCCGCCTCTACAAAATATGCGCTAGAAATAAAAGACTGAGCATTGCAAGTGTGGTTTAGGAGAGAGGAGGGGAGAAAGGAGACTGGAATTCCAATGGGGAACTGTGCTCAGGGGAAGGGGCTTTGCTTTACCCCAAATGACTAACAAAATGACATGAATGGTGCAGAGTTCATGTTCAAATGAAAACCTTTACAGCACTCACGTGCTACTTTTTATGTTTCCCCTCTTTATCCAAATTTCACTTTACCAAATAACCCAATTGTGTCAGTTTAGAGCAGCGTTCTCAGCCTTCCTAATGCCGCAACCCTTTAATACAGTTCCTGTGGGTCACGACAGGAATTAGAGGGTTTTACTCAATGCCCAAGCTCTTTCTCCGAAGCCAGCTATGTTTGAGGACAATCCTAAAGAAACAGAAGAGCAAAACAAGAACTTGGAGCATTGGCATCTATGCATTTGGCCAAATTTACGACATAAATTGGCCTATAACTGGCCTTCAGATCCAATTTTGGTTTTTTCATTGAATGATTTTCTCATGGGTTACCTTGCCATTTCCTGACTAGCTGCTGGTCCCTTGAAGGCGGGGCCCGTGACTTACCCTGCCATGTGAAAGAGTGCTTGGTGCCCCGTGTTTGGAAACATTAACTTTTAGGCACATTCTCAGATTCCACCAGTCAGCTCGTCTCTTCTCTAGGTGGCCTGTACCCCTGACACACCAAGCTGTCCCTTTGTGAAAAGACACGGATGCAGTGTCACACTGTGGGGTGGCAGGTGGGTCTGACTTCCCCAGCAGCTGCTGGAGGACAAGGGCATCATTCAGAGGGGTGAGGAAATCAGCTTTCCAACAGAAAATGGGGGGCAGGAGGGGCGGAACTCCCCACCCTCCCTCCTCTCCGCAGACGTCCCCAGGCACCAAGTCCCTCTACAAGCCTCCCAAGAAGTCCCAGTTGCTGAGCAAACACACATGGTGGTCTCTTTTTTTTAAATTTCAGATTAATATGGGGGTACATAAGATCAGGTTACAGTTTGCTTTTGTAGGGTTTAAGTTCAAGTCGGTGTGCCCTCCGCCCTGGAAGGCTCTTTCTTACACCCGTTAGTTTCTTTGTTAAATGTCTGCAAATATCAAAGGTCAAGGTCATGCACCCCATTGCACTGCTTCGCAGTTTTTCCTGCCTTATCTCCATCTTCTCCTGACCCTGACCACCCTGGCCTTGCACCTTCCACATAAAGTATCCACACTCAAAACCTTGCCCTGCCTTCCAGGTGATGCACAGACGTCAGTAAAGGTTCTGTGGAAATTGCAAGGGGGAAGACCAGTGCTTCCCTAGGTTTCCGGGCCAAGGAAGACCCCAGGGAGGCAGGAAGTGAGGCCGTTATAGCAATAGCAGAATGAGAAATGCTGTTTAGCATGAGGAGGGCTGTTCCTAATGACTCCTCAGAAGACGCCCAGGAATCCGCGAGTCCCAGAATCTCTAGACAGCGCTCACAAGGTCACGTTCTCTAGTTTTCATCTGGGAGAAGGAATCTATTCCATCTGTCCTAGAAGGCCAAGTGTCTGTCCTGATCAGAATCACTCCCAGAAGTCCAGCCCTCTCTGCATAGAGCGTCTTCCCCTCTGCTGCAATTTGAGTTCTCCCTGCCATCCTGCCACCCAGTCCCTCCCTACATCTAAAGCCTGCGCTCAGCTGCCCTGTCCTTGGTCCGCCACCCGGGCACAGTGTGGCATCACTGTGGCTCACGGCCACCAGACAGGCCAGGGCAGGCTTCTGGGCCCACTCACTCCCTGCCTTGCACACGAGCCTAGGACACCCCCGACCACCTCTCCATTTGTGCAACATTGACGTCCGCCGTCCCCACTAGCTGCAGAGCCCTTAACCAGGACAGCAGACCAGCGGGCAGCAGCCAGCCATGCCGCCCAAGCCCAAGGATAAATAAGCCATTTATCCCCAGACCGATTTTTATCAAGGCTCATCTGTCTTCCAAATTAGGGCTGAGTCATTTATAAAGTGTGCAAGTGTTTGGATTTTAGCAGCAAACATCCATCCGTTTTAGAATAAATGATTAAAAGGCACTAATCCCTCTGTTGACTGATGCCAAGGCCCCAAGAACAGATTGGTCTGCTAGCTCCTGGCTGGCCCAACGGCCACGTCACCTAAAGAGAATGAGACAGATTTGGGGGAGAAAATGGCTGCTGGGGTGGGCACAGGGATGGGAGACAAGGACGACAGAGCTCAAGCCCCTCCCCTGAGATTACAGCACTGAATCGCTTCACTTTCAGCACGGTTGCACCTGCCAACTCTTGGGCACAGCCCTCCACCCCCCAGGCCACAGCTTCGCCCCATTGCTGTCCAGAGGGCACAGAGCACAAGAGCTTCTGCTGTCCCTATTCCCGGCAAATATCTTCCTCAGCCATAGGAACGTGAACCATGCCAGGGCCACCTCAGAGGCACCTGCATCCTTCCAGGACCCCAGACCCTGCCCTTCTCCTTAGCTGTCTCCAAAGAGTCCTCTCTGAGCCTCACATGGGACTGTCCATCTCCTGTTTGAAAGTCTCTGCCAGCTCCTACAGCCCGGAGAAAAGAACAAACCCTCCGCAGGGCCTTTCAGCAGAATCGCAGTGGGGCTTTCCTGGGGCCCTTGCACTGTCCGTGTGTGTGTGTGTGTGTATAAATGTTTCACTGGCCGCTGAAATTGCTATGGCCCAAGGTGCTGAGCCTCTGTGCCCGACAGAGCAGAGGGCCTAGCCTAGTCTTGCTCCACCTGCCACCTGGCCCCAGCTGCAGCCCACCCTGTCAGCCCAGGCTCCAGCGTGATGCTCCTGGCCTGACACGGCTGTGCGTCCTCTTTGCTCTCCGCTGCACTCTGACCTTGGTGCAAGCCCCAGCAGACCAGGGGACCATGGGATCCTTTGTTCATCCTACAAACGCCTCCTGAGTGCACTTCTGGAGAGGCAAGCAGGAAGGAGCTGATCGACGACCCAACAACACTTGGAAAGCCCCAGAACCACTGGAAGCCGTTTACGTGTGTCAGTTCAATAAATCCCCGCAGACTGTGCCACAGTTCAAAATCTCAAGGAGCAGCCATTGAGGGACATGAGGCCTGCAGGGACCCAGCGGGTGAAGGGAGAGCTCGGACACCGGTGCAGGCAGCCCAGCGCCAGAGTCCGCCCTCCACCCTCTGCCACCTGCCACGGAGCCCTCCAAGATGGGAACGATTGCTCCTGTTACACACACAGGGACACACATCTGGTCAGCAGCAGGGCTGGCTTCAAACCCAGGGCAGTCAAAGGCCAGGTGAGCACAGCAGGTTTGTCTCAAGCCATGTTGACCAGACACACAGCCAGCCAGCCAGATGTCCTCAGATGGGTGACCTGACCGGCCAGCCACCTGCACACTTTGGGCTTTGCAGGTAGTGTTCTTTGCAAGCACTCCTGGTGGTGAGGAGGGCAACACTGCCCTCGGGACACTAATGGGACCCGACAGCCCATTCAGCTCCACGCCTGAGGCCTCTGTGGGACGCTCGGCACTGGCCCCACAGTGCCGAGCAAACATTATCTTTCTGACCGCAGTTCTGCTCACACACGCCATGTCCCCCTTATTGGTTTTCCCAGTGATGGCGTCCCCCAAATAGGAGGTGACAGGCCCTCGGTGGGGCCTGGGCCACGTCTCCTTCACAGAATCTGCCCTCCTGCTCGGATTGCTTCCACCTATTCCAATCTCACTTATCGGATTGAATCCATTTCCTCAGAATTTAATTTGAGGACTTGCCTGAAAACGTTAGGGCTGATGCTGACGGAGGGTTTTGAGCTGAATGCTGACGCCACAGTGGGAAGAGAACATCGGACATGGTCATTATCGGCTAATTTGGGCAGGTCCCTGGGGTCGCTGGGGGTTGGGAGGGTGGTGGCCTTGCCCAAATCTGAGCCAACTATTCCTCTTAGAGGATTGAACCAAGAGGAGCACAGAGGTCTGGCCACCAGAGAGGGCTCTGGCAACAGGCCGCCCAGCAGCTCCGTGTCCACGGCGAGGACCTCCATCTCACTGAGGCTCCATTTCTTCCTCACCACGTCAGGACTTGCTCCCTCGTAGGCCTCAGTGACGTGATGCCTGCAGCGTGTAAGGCACCGTCCTCCCACAAGTCACCCCTTCATTCTATCATTAAGTTCCCGTGCAATTTAAGCTCAAGGTTACTCTTAAAAAGAATCGACACTTTTGGGGGCAAAACACGATTGTAA
>CAUYON010000713.1:0-13473 GCA_963573935.1 Arctocebus calabarensis
TCATATAGTGATTAAAAGGCCATGAAGGCTATGTTAAATAGTTCAATGAAAATATTTCAGATTGTATATAAAGTCAGCACATTGTGCTCCATGATTGCACCAATGTACACAATTATGATTTAATAAAAATTAAAAAAAAAAACAAAAAAATCA
Source organism: Arctocebus calabarensis (assembly GCA_963573935.1). Lineage (NCBI taxonomy): Eukaryota > Metazoa > Chordata > Mammalia > Primates > Lorisidae > Arctocebus > Arctocebus calabarensis. The sequence continues at coordinate 154 of CAUYON010000713.1, forward strand.
CTAATAATAAAAAATGATATTAGGTATCGATTATTAGCTTAAATCTAGATGAAACACATTCTTCTTAGTAAAATATCACAAAAATGGAAAAGCAAGTATCCAATGTGATTCCTGTAGAAAATCTAAATCACGCCTACACAATAGACATACTCAATTCATTTCAAGATGGGGTTTGGGGAAGGAAGGGGATGGGTGTGTTTCCACTTAATGAGCACAATGTGGGGGTCTATGGCATGACTTTTGGGTGCCACAACTACAACAGAGACTCTCCCTAACAAATGCAAACCTTGTAAGCTAATTTTTTGTACCCTCAAATTAACCTAAATTATAAAAAAGAAAAAATATATTACATAAAAAACTTTAAAAGAAAACAATTAAAATCAGAACTAAAATGTAAATAAATTCACAGATTATAAAAATAAATTTTCAAATCATTAAATTACTTTTATCAACAAATACTTTAAGTTAGTTATAGTAATACAAAATGCTTGCTTTTAACATGTAACATATTCCAAGGGAAGGCATTAAAATGTTTCTTTATATAAAATTGTCTATTTTCACTCAAAATTATATCATCATTATTATATTAAATTCCAGAAAAGTACCCATTCCACAGGTCTTCTTTCAATATGAGAGTGACACACATAGGGACCCTAAGTAATGAGCACCTCGCCTAAATGGAGATTTCGCCTCATTTTTCTGATCATATGACAAGTACCTGGTAAGATGCCAATGGAAAAGAATATTTTAAATGAGTTATCTGAATGCATAAATGAAAAGAACAAAAGCAAACAATTTTGATGATGTAGCAAATGTTCTTCATAATTATAAAGCAGTCCTTGTCCACCTACACTGGAATTTACCATGTGGAGAGATTGTTCTCCACATGCACCAAGAAGCAGTGGGAAGGGGCATGGGTGGGATGTGGATGTGGATGTGGATAGTGGCACTCCCTGGCAAGTGATTCTGATGGACACATTCTTATACCCAATCACTACTATCCTGCCAACTTCTACTCCTTCGTGGCATTTTCTTTTCTTCCGCAATTCTGATAACAGTGTTCTTGTGGAATTTTGAAAAATAACTCAATACCCACTTCAGACAATATGCCCATGAAAAAACAGGTAGTTGCTTTGACCTATTTTTGCCTCAAAAATATGTTATGATTTTAATGTCATTTAAAAATGTCTCAAGTGCATTTTTTAATGATGGAGCATATTCAGTATTAGAGGGTCATATTTTCTATTAATTAAAGATCAGAATGTTGAATTTATGAAAGTTGAGAAACTATCAGATCAAAGATTTTTTTTTTTTTTTTTTTTGCAGTTTTTGGCCAGGGCTGGATTTGAACCCACCCCCTTTTGTATATGGGGCTGGCGCCCTACTCCTTTGAGCCACAGGCACCACCCAGATCAAACAATTTTGATAGTACAACTAAACAGTTCAAGTATTTCTCTTCCTTTTGCAACACCAACTCTTTTAGACTTAAGCTCACAGTAGCGCTTCAGAAAAATCATGTGGAGGAAAGCTTAATGGACTTAGGAAAAAAGTTGATTTTATATATGTGAAAGAATGAAATGGTCTGATGGACTTATTATAACTACTTATAATAAATTAGTTAAATAGATTGAGTAAAGTGATAGATCTTGAATAAAGTTACATGTGAACTGAAAATACTTCCAAGATTGAATGTTATGCAAAAAAAAAATGATCTCAGATGCAGCATTCTCAATAGTGTTTTGTATTATTTTAAAAGCTGAAAATTAAACTCAATGTTTTAATTTATAATGTAACTTATACCTGGTTTAAAACATTGAATTTAAAAGAAAAACCTGTCAAATTGATCTTTAGAATATAGGACACTTACATAAGAATATCATGAGGTACACAACTTAATTAAAGAAATTATCGTTATGTCAAAACATTGATGGACTATTTGACCATTATCTTGAAAGAAAAATGTGGATCTATATGTGACATTTTAAAAATAAACACATGTGCATACATTCTTTTAAAGATGGGATGCGGAAAACCAGAGATGAATAAATAAAATGGACCTCAACTTTGACCCTAATTTAACAACAAGCAGGGAAAATCAACTTTATTTAAAGCAATCTATACAAGTTACAAAATTCTATAACAAAACTATAGCATATTTTCAGTGTGGTTCCTCCAAAATAAACAGAAATATTTCAAGTATGAATAATATAGTAATATTTAAAGGGAAATATTTCTGAAAATTTCTTAAATAGATTTGCATTTTCCCTACGTGTCTACAGGTTTCAATTTGTAAATACTGATTAAGAAACTAAAGTCTGATTCAATGTACTTGTCTTGCAAATAAAAATTATAGCAAAAACTATAGCATTTTACCTTTCTTTTGATCAAATGATGACATCAATAAAGGAATAGTGCCCAAGGAAATCAATATAGACCTTGTAAACGTAAGCGTGAGAGAGAACACACGCTTCACATTCTGCTTTGGCCTTCAGGCATTAAGTGTTCATTCTTCACTTTACTTGAGATATGTCTTCCTAATAAAGACCTATGATGTGTGTGTGTGTGTGTGTGTTGGTTGGTTGATGCTGTATAATGTGCTCGTGCTGACAATGAGACATGCTGAATATGAGACACTGAGCTTCAATTTCTATGAGAACACAGGGCACAGAATGTCACACGCCATGCTGTTTTTGTTGGAATTTCCTCTCGGGTTATTATGTGATGCGTCAGAGAGGAGACAGAGCAAGGGAAAAACAAGAACAGGGAGAGAGACAAAAATCAAGGAGGTGAGCACCTCAAAATATGGGCATGCAACAAATATGTGAAATAGGTCAATCTTCATTTCAAAAACAAGTAAATTAAGCTTTATGAAGATGAAGCTATTCGTCTGGAGTTCAAAGGCAATATTAGAAGCAGGATTTTAACTTTTTCTATTTGACTCCACTGATGTTAATCAAATATGTGGGAAAATTTAAAAATAAAAAAAAAAAAAAACAACAAAACCTCCCCTTATATTGGCATTGGTTCTCTATCCTACACAGATTTTCCATGTTTCTTTACAACAACCAAGAGCATGTTTTGTTCATATTTGTTTGTTGTTACTCTAATCTCCTTCTCCATTCCTTGTTTAATTTTTTCGTTTTTTATTGTTTGGGATTCATTGTGGGTACAAAGACTTAGGTCACACTGATTGCATTTGTTAAGTAAAGTCCCTCTTATAATTGTGTCCTGTCCCCAAGAGGTGTGCCATACACTGTGATTTCCCATCCCCCTCCCTCTTACTCTCTCCCCACTTGCTCATTCCCCTACCCACCACCCCTTGTTAGCTTATCAGCCACCTTTATATTAGAATTGAGTCCATTGGATTCTTACTTTTCCATTCTTGTGATGATTTACCAAGAATAATGTGTTCTACCTCCATCCAGGTCAACACAAAAGATGTAAAGTCTCCATCTTGTATAGTGACTGAATAGTATTCTGTAGTATATATTACCACAGCTTGTTAATCCATTCCTGGGTTGGTGGGTATTAGGTTGTTTCCATGTTCTGGTCATTGTGAACTGAGCTGCAACAAACAGTCTAGTGCAAATGTCCTTATGATAAAAGGATTTTTTTTTTCTTATGGGTAGTTGTCCATCCCAATCCTGGGATTGCAGGATCAAAAGGGAGGTCTAATCTCAATTATTTGAGGAAGTGTATTAAATATCAGCAACTGAAAACATGACATAGTGTGGATATCTAGACAAAAGTATTATAGTTTCATAATTACAACTAAGAAAAACACTAGAAGAAATACAGTACTGAAAAGATGGTCCAATATATGTTTTTCAAAGACATATATACTAAACATCAGGAGCTAGAAATAAAATGCAGAAAAAATTAAATTATTATTGACATTCATTCTCTAGCTCTCTAAACGTTAGATTCTTCCTAGTTTTCATAAGGAAAATATATTAGTACAAACTACCATCAAACACAAACTTAAGTATCTCTGTGAAAAATAAATATGTTAACTAAATATAAAACATAACAAAGTCAAAATGTGACTTTTGGTCTTCTGAATACATTCCTAGTAGAAGAATTATAGAATCCAATGGCAGATCTATTTTTAGATCCCTAAGTTATCTCCAAATATCTTTCCAAAAGGTTTGCATTCCCACCAGCAGTGAGAAGTATTCCCTTTCCTCCACATACATTCCAACATCTCTGATTTTGGGATTTTGTGATGTGGGCTAACTTCACTGGAGTTAGATGATATCTCAAAGTAGTTTTTATTTGCATTTAATAAAAAAAGTCATTTAAGCAAATATTTATTTGATAGCAGCAACTTAAGGGTTTTAGCACATTTATTGAGAGATTGTTCTGTTACCACTTCACACTATGGCGGAATAGTCAAGAAGGACTTTGGAGGTTTGCCACTTGAAACAGAAAAAGGGCGGTAAGCCTATAAATTATTCTTAATTATCAAAAAGAGAATGCATAAAGTGACTTTCACACTCTTGGCTATAAAACACATCAATAATTGCTGTTAGACATCCTCTGACAGCTATAATTCACTCACTTGATTTTACAGAGTTCTCAACGTGCTCAATTTTCTTGGCCTACCTGTTTCTCTGTCAGTGTTACTCATTATCCCTATTATTCTTCTCCCATTGACTCCTCAATTGGCACATTTCCATAGTCTCCATTATACTTACAAATAAAAGAGTTCGGCTCACCAAAGAGCACTTGTTAGTTATATCAAGCATGGAACTGACATTAGACTTACTGCCCCATGGGCTGTATTCAAGAGTTTTAGTAGAAATATACCCCACTTCAGGCTGCTGCTCTTTGGCTAAGTACATGGCCACATTATTGAGATCAATTATTGATTTCCTGAGCTAGGCAATGGTTTAACAAATGAGAGGGTGAAAAGAATAGTGCTAGTGAACTGGCTATGGTTGGAAATATCAAGTACCTCTTACCTCAAAGTACTGACAATTTATAATCTAACAGAAATATTCTTTCATATACTGATTACCTGGGGTATGTATTGAGCATAATATCAATGTCTTGCACACTCTGTAAAATTATAGGGACCACAAAGGCCCAGTAAGGTGCACAGCCAAGAAATTAAAAGATGACCAACACTTCATGTTTAAAATCCATTTTCCCAGTTTTTATTTTGTTTGCTATTTCATTTTATTCCATTTTTCTTCCACTATTCAGTATCAGGAGAAATTTGAAATACTTGTAAAAGGATAAGGATGATTCTGATTTGAAATGGGAACACACACCAAAACCCTTAATTGAACATCAGCTGAATATCAAAAAAGAGGACACCTACACCTCTTCACATAACTCCTCCTGCCAAGAGAATGGGTGCTTCCTTCCTGCTTAGATAACAGGCTGGCATCGTGTTCACATGTTTTTGAAGAGAGACTCCTGGTAACAGGGGAGCAGCAGGGGCGGAGGTGGAGGTGGGAAAGAAGCTCCAGAGAAGTGGAATTTTACAAGAAGATCAAGAGAGCAGTTGCTAGCCTGACATTGAATATGCTATCATGGGTCCTAAATTAGTACCAGAAGGTAGAAGGCACAGTCCTGACAAATTAATTTATTTTTATTTCTTGTCTAAAGCATTTGTAAAATTATAGGGAAAACACTTGAAGTTATTTGCCTGGGAGAACAGTTTATGAGGAAGACCCCCCCAGGCAATTGAAGCAACACCAAAAATACATTACTAGGATCTGATCAAACTAAAAAGCTTCTGCACTGACAAGAACACAGTAAGTAAAACCAGGAAAAAGCCCTCAGAATGGAAGAGGATATTTGCAGGTTATGTTTCTGATAAAGGTCTGATAACCAGAATCCGCAGAGGAACTCAAATTTATCAATAAGAAAAGAACAAGTGATCCCATTTTATTATGACCAAGAGACTTAAACAGAAGCTTCTCTGAAAAAGACAGGCACATGAAAAATGATCATTATCTTTAATCATTAGAGAAATGCAAATCAAAACTACTTTGAGATATCATCTAACTCCAGTAAGAGTAGTCCACATAACAAAATCCCCAAACTACAGATGTTGGCTTGTATGTGGAGAAAAGGGAACACTTCTGCACTGCTGGTGGGAATGCAAGCTAATGCATTCCTTTTGGAAAGAAGTTTGGAGAACACGCAGGGATCTAAAAATAGACCTGCCATTTGATTCTGCAATTCCTCTACTAGGAGTATATACAACAGACCAAAAATCACTTTGCAGCAAATATATTTGCACCAGATTATTCACTGCAGCTCAATTCATAATTGCCAAGTCATAGAAGAAGCCCAAGTGCCCATCAACCTATGAATGGATTAATAAATTGTGGTATAAGTATACCATGGAATACTATGCAGCCTTAAAAAAGATGAAACTTTACTTCTTTTATGTTTACATGGGTGGAGCTATAACATATTCTCCTTATTAAAGTATCTCAAGAATGGAAGAAAAATTATCCAATGTACTCAGTACTTTTAGGAAACAAATTTATATTTACTCACACTTTCTTGTGAAAGATAGATCACACCTATAGCCCAGTATGGGGAGGAAGGAAGATGAGGGGGGAGGTCTGATATAGGGAGGGTAAATGGTGGGACCACACCTACGGAGCATATTGCAAGGGTACCAGTCATATCTATCAAATATTGAACATAAATGTCTTAACACAATAATCAAGTAAATGAGTCAAAAGTTATATTAATTACTTTGATTTAAGCACTCCAAATTGTATAAAAAAATCAATACATTGTACTTCACATATGCATAAATGTATTCATGATCAATGTGTATATGACTTACTAAAAGAAAAAATATGAATATATACAAATAAGAATTTCTTTGTTCTGTAAGACAAAATTGATTATATGGGAATGCTTGGCCTTAAAATATATTATCTTCAGTAAGGACCTCAAAGCAATTAGGATTTTAAAATTCTTCAAAAAACAAAGACACATATTTAATGAAATATGTGATGAAATACAAGAGCACAAGATCATTTAAAAAACCATCACACTGGCTCGGCACCTGTGGCTCAATGGGCTGGGGCGCTGGCCACGTATACCTGAGCTGGCGGGTTCGAATCCAGCCCCCGGGCCCGCCAAACAACAATGACGGCTGCAGCCAAAAAATGGCCGGGTGTTCCCAGCGACTTGGGAGGCGGAGGCGGGAGACTCACTTGAGCCCAGGAATTGGAGGTTGCTGTGAGCTGTGATGCCACAGCGCTCTGTCCAGGGTGACAGCTTGAGGCTCTGTCTCAAAAAAAAAAAAAAAAAACCATCACACTATTCAAGTAATTCAAAATTCTAAAAAAAAAAAAAAAAAACTTCCATAATTTACTTGTTCTTGCAAACTGGTAATTATTTCATCCTGTAAACTTATTAAATATGTATATACATATCAAAGAATATTGCCAGTCTATTGATCATATTTTGATTTATACCTTTAAGTACTGACAAATATGTTATTTCTTTATAAAAATAAGTAAAATCTTATTTTTCTCCATAAAGCAAGTAAATTATACTGCACAAAGAACAAATAACAGAAAAGAATATAGCTGAATGGAATTATTTCTATTAACAACTCAAATGGCCGAGGGCAGTGGCTCACACATGTAATCCTAGCACTCTGAGAGACAGAGGGTGATGGATTGCATGAACTCAGGAGTTCAAGACCAGCCTGAGCAAGAACAAGCCACATCTCTACTAAAAATAGAAAAACTAGTCAGGTTTTGTGGCTGGTGCCTCCAGTCCCAGCTGGTTGGGAGGCTAAGGCAAGAGAATCCCTTGAGCCAAACAGATTGACATTGCTGTGAGCTATAATGTCATGTTACTCTACCCAGGGTGACAGAGTAAAAGTCTGTCTCAAGAAGCAAACAAACAAACAAATTTCAATGCATGACAGGGACCCAGACTAAGATGCTTGTAAAAAGGGATAGCCGTTATAGAAAGGTAAACCTGGGGTTTTGCTGACATAGGCCCTGTTTCCTGGCACTACTTTACTTAAGTTATACAGAATGATGCGTGTCCTGGGCGGTGCCTGTGGCTCAAAGGAGTAGGGCGCCGGCCCCATTTGCCGGAGGTGGCGGGTTCAAACCCAGCCTCAGCCAAAAACTGCAAAAACAAAGCAAAACAGAATGATGCGTGTCCTTTGGAACCCTGACAAAGCAATCCCATATAGGGACTCATTTCTTGTCTTTCTCTAAAGCTAATTGATTATGGGTATTTAAATTTACACAAAAATAATCTATCTTCTCTTTCTTTGATTTTGTTTTTGATATACCTAAGTGAGCTGAAAATGTTCTCTGTAAGGCACAGGAGGCCAGAATAACAACAAAAAAAATGTAAAATGTGTAATAAAACATCTTATAATTGTATATATTTTAACAACCTATCAGTTAAATATTATAACCAGAAGAAATATCTACCTTATGTACGAGTTGAATGAAAAGCTAATATTTGGGGGCCAGGCGCGGTGGCTCACGCCTCTAATCCCAGCAGTTGGGAGGCCGAGGCAGGTGGATTGTCTGAGCTCACAGATTCGAGACTAGCTTGAACCAGAGTAATCCCCCCTCTGAAAAGAAAAGAAAAGCTAATATTTTATACATTTTTCAAAGTGAGTACTTTAAATATTTTCTATACGAAAGTATATTATCTTAGAATAAAATGTGACCTTTTATGCCAACAAAACAGAACAAATAAATTTACAACAGCGTAATGCACTTGCCATGACATTCTTATTTTCTCCCCTTAGTAACTAAATAGATTTTTTTGTCCATAAACAACACATTAGAAACAGAAGAGAGAGTACATCTACATAGTATTTCCACTATTTGGAATGCTCAAGAAAATAGACATTACACACTAAGAAATCCACTATTTCATCAATATTACTTTTACAAAGTTTATATTAATATATTCTAGTTTTATAGAAATATTGCTAACAGAATTTCCTCAAAGTGGAAAATTTCTGGTAACTCAGCACAAGTGGTCAGATCCTAAAGAGTTGAAAAAGGACACTTTTTGGGGTAAAACAGATTCCCCAAATTTGAAGATGTTCAGGTTACAATTGCAGAGAACTGGCCATGGGGGTCACAGAAACATTTCTAGCTCATTCCATGGTCCCAGTGGAGGAGATGTATCCTATCCCTTTTTCTTTGACTTTGCCATTCATACATGTGCTCCTTCAACAAATACTTCTGAGGCTCGGCCACCTCCTGTGTGCTGCTCCAGTCTAGGAGATGGTGCCAAACAAAGCCTCACTCTCTTGGAGTTTAGACTCCTAAAGATATAAACAGAAAATAAGCACCGAGTTAATAACAATGACATTGTAGATGGCAATAAGATTTATCTTAGAAATAAAATAGGATAAAAGAATAGTGTCTCATAGGTTACGAATGTTAGACAGGGAGAATAAGACGCAGTTGCTTGAGGAAATGGCATTTGAGCAGGGCTTAAATAAGGAGGGTGAGCCATGCAAAGATGTGGTGGAGGAACATTCCAGGCAGAGGGGACAGCAAGTACATAGTTCTTGGGCAGGAAGTACCTGGAATATTTGTGGAACACAAAGAAAACTCATATGATGGAGGTGGGAATAAAATGTGATTAGTGTAAGAAACTCTTGGTGAGCAGTTTGAAAGGATTTAATAATAGACCAAATAAAAGTTTTTAAAAATTTCCTAAAGTTATCTTTTACTGAACCAGTATGATTTACCAAACATTGTTCCAAATGCTTGACCCATAGTTCCAAAAATACCTATTGAGAGTTGCTATAATTTTTTCCTGGTGAGTAAATAGAAGATCGACAAATTAAGATATTTCTCTCATTTACCAAATCTTTAGTAAATGGCACAGCCAGGATATAAACCCATAGAGTGTGGATTCCAATCTTGCTGTATACCTCTGGTGCTATTCTGTCATAGTTTACAAATCACATAAGGGCTATGTGAAGGGGAGTTTATTTTATTTTATATATATTTTTTATTGAATCATAGCTGTGTACATTAGTTCAATGATGGAGTACAGTGTACGGACTTCATATACAATCTGAGATATTTTCATCCATCTGTTTGACATAACATTCGTGAGATTTTCTCCTTTACTGTGTGAAAACATTTATGTTCTGCATTTAGAAGTTTTCTCCTGACCCTTCAAAGATGCACCTCAAGTGTGATCTCACCCTTTATCCTTTCTCCCACCACCCTATCCCTCTCCTTCCCTCCCTCTCCCCTTTCTCCATCTTCTGGTGCAATAATTGGGGTTGTAGCCTTCACCTGAAAGGTATAAATTTGATTCATATTAGGGCTGTATACATTGGATACTTTTTCTTCCATTCTTGAGATACTTTGCTAAGGAGAACATGTTCCAGCTCCATCCATGTAAGTATGAAGGAGGTAAAGTCACCATCTTTCTTTAAGGCTGTATAATATTCCATGGTATACAAGTACCACAATTTATTGATCCATTCGTGGATAGATGGGCACTTGGGCTTCTTCCATACCTTAGCAATTATGAATTGGGCTACAATAAACAATCTGGTACAGATATCTTTGTTGTAATGTGATTTTTGGTCATCTGGGTATATAGCAAGTAAGGGAATTATAGGGTCAAATGATAAGTCTATTTTTAGATCTCTGAGTGTTCTCCAAACATCTTTCCAAAAGGGATGTATTAGTTTGCATTCCCACTAGCAATGTAGAAGTGTTCCCTTTTCTCCACATCCACACCAACATCTCTGGTTTTGGGATTTCATCATGTGGGCAAATCTTACTGGAGTTAGATGATATCTCAAGGTAGTTTTGATTTGCATTTCTCTGCTGATTAAGGATACTGAGCATTTCTTCATGTGTCTGAAGGCCGTGTGCCTGTCTTCTTTAGAGAAGTTTCTTTTCAGATCTTTTGCCCATCCTGAGATGGGATCGCTTGCTCATTTCTTGCTAATACATTGGAGTTCTCTGTGTATTCTGTTATTAAGCCTTTTTCGGAGGCATAACCTGCAAATATTCTCTCCCATTCTGAGGGCTGTCTGCTAGCTACACTTACTGTGTTCTTGGTCGTGCAGAAGCTTTTTAGTTTCATCAGATCCCAGTAGTGTATTTTTGATACTGCTTCTATTGCTTTGGGGGTCCTCCTCATAAAGTAGTAGCCCAGGCCAATGCTTTCAAGGGTGTTCCCTGTACTTTCTTCTAGTATTTTTATAGTTTCATGTCTTACATTTAAATCTTTAATCCAGTGTGAGTCTATCTTCATTAGTGGTGAAAGGTGTGGGTTCAATCTTATTCTTCTACAGGTCGCCAGCCAGGTTTCCCAGCACCATTTGTTAAATAGGGAGTCTTTTCCCCACTGAAAGTTTTTTAATTGGCTTATCGAAGATCAAAGTGGTAGGTAGTTGGATTCATCTCTTGGTTCTCTATTCTGTTCCAAACATTTACCTCTCTGTTTTTGTGCCAGTACCATGCAGTTTTGATCACTATTGATTTGTAATACAGTCTCAGGTCTGGTAGCGTAATCCCTCCTGCTTTGTTTTTATTTCTAAGTAATGTCTTGACTATTCGACGTTTTTTTCTGATTCCATATAAAACAAAGTATTATTTTTTCACGGTCTTTAAAATATGACAATGGAGCTTTAATAGGAATTGCATTGAAATTGTATATTGCTTTGGGAAGTATGGACATTTTAACAATATTGATTCTTCCCAACAATGAGCATGGTATGTTTTTCCATTTGTTGACATGTTCAGCGATTTCTTTTCTTAGAGTTTCATAGTTCTCTTTATAGAGATCTTTCACTTCCTTTGTTAGGTAAATTCCCAAATATTTCATCTTCTTTGGCACTACTATGAAAGGAATGGAATATTTGACTGTTTTTTCAGCATGGTTGTTGTTAGTGTATATAAAGGCTACTGATTTATGAGTGTTGATTTTGTAGCCTGATACCTTGCTGTATTCCTTGATCACTTCTAAGAGTTTTATTGTAGAAACCTTGGTGTTTTCCAGATATACAATCATATCATCCGCGAAGAGTGAAAGTTTGATCTCTTCTGACCCTATGTGGATACCCTTGATTGCCTTTTCTTCCCTAATTGCAATGGCGAAACTTCCATTACAATGTTAAAGAGCAATGGAGACAATGGTCAACCTTGCCTCGTTCTTGATCTAAATGGGAATGATTTCAATTTAACTCCATTCAATACAACATTGGCTGTGGGTTTGCTGTAGATGGCTTCTATCAATTTAAGAAATGTCCTCTCTATTCCCATTTTCTATAATGTTCTGATCATGAAGGGATGCTGGATATTGTCAAAGGCTTTTTCTGCATCAATTGAGAGAATCATGTGCTCTTTGTTTTTTAATTTGTTTATGTGCTGGATTACATTTATAGATTTATGTATATTGAACCAACCTTGAGATCCTGGGATAAAGCCTACTTGGTCTTGATGTATAATTTGTTTGATGTATTGCTGAATTCTGTTTGCTAGGATCTTATTAAATATTTGTGCATAAATATTCATTAGTGATATTGGTCTATAATTTTGTTTTCTTGTTGGGTCTTTTCCTGGTTTGGGGATCAAGGTGATGTTTGCTTCATAGAATGTGTTGGGTAGTTTTCCTCCTTCTATATTTTGGAAAAGGTTGAGTAATATAGGAACTAGTTCTTCTTTAAAGGTTTGGTAGAATTCTGAAGTGAAGCCATCTGGCCCAGGGCTTTTCTTTTTAGGGAGTTTTTGTATATTTGATGCTATTTCAGAACTTGATATCGGCCTGTTCAACTTTTCCACTTCATTCTGGCTATGTCTTGGGAGATGGCGTGTTTCCAAGTATTGGTCAATTTCCTTCAGATTATCATATTTCTGAGAGTAAAGTTTCTTGTAGTATTCGTTGAGGATGTTTTGAATTTCTGAGGAGTCTGTTGTTATTTCGTCTTCACCATTTCTGATTCATGAGATTAGAGATTTTATGCTTTTTTTCCTGGTTAGGTTAGCTAAGGGTTTATCTATTTTGTTGACCTTTTCAAAAAACCAACTTTTTGATTTATTGATCTGTTCTATAATTCTTTTATTTTCAATTTCATTTAATTCTGCTCTAATTTTGGTTATCTCTTTTCTTCTGCTGGGTTTGGGATTGGAATGTTCTTCTTTTCCAGTTGTTTAAGATGTCCCATTAAGCTGTTAACTTCCTCTCTTTCTGTTTTCTTGAGGAATGCTTGCAGTGCTATAAATTTCCCTCTAAGGACTGCCTTTGCAGTATCCCATAGGTTCTGATAATTTGTGTCTTCATTGTCATTTTGTTCCAAAAATTTGGAAATTT
>CAUYON010000718.1:0-29672 GCA_963573935.1 Arctocebus calabarensis
TGTGTGTGTGTGTGTGTGTGTGTATTAACCCCAGTCTAATTGGGGGAGAAACATCAAATTCAAAATAGAAAAATTCTACAAAACTGTGTGTGTTATAAACTGAGAGATCCATATCTAAATATCTATCGATAGATAATAGAAAGAGATTTAAAATACATGTAGATATAGATTTAAAGATAGAAATATTTAGAGATAAACATATAGAAATATTTGGAGATCTATAAATATAAATATATGGATACATACATGTATGTAGAGGGAGAAGAAGGGTTTGGTGATACGTGTCTATAAGAACATAAAGTAGAGTAAGGGGAGTTGACAGTGATGACAGAGAATAGGGAGGAGGATGAAATGTTATATCAATTGTTAAAGAGTGACCCATAAGCAGAGATATTTAGCTATTTCATACACTCTTGGATCTTTATGACAGGAAAGGGAACGGGTCAATATGTGTCATCTTAACATCAGAGGGGAAATGCCTACAGGTCTTCATGCATTCAGCTTGGAGTGAGTTAGGTGGTGATTTCATTATGTGACACCTGCTGGAAACAGACACAAAGATGAGGAACAGCAATTAGTTGTCATAAGTCAGGTTCCCTGAGAAACAGACTCTGAAACTGAGTTTGCATGCAGGAAAAATTTAAAATTTATTTAGGACAGCTCCTAGAAACAATACCTGCAAGAGAGTGAGGGAAGCCGTGTTAGGCAGAGGGCTATATTGACTTGTCTTATAGGAAGTTTTAGGTCTGTGATGGCCAAACAGAGACCAGGAGGACAGGCATGGGATGCAGGCTGCATCCAAGGACAAGGAAACCATGGCCAGGTTGCCCCTTTCAGCCAAGGGCAAATGAAAAGGGGGGACTAAGCTGTGAGCCAGTAACAACCAACATCCCCAGCCACTGCAATATCTTGGTCCTTAAGGAAGGATACAACAAACTGACTTTTCCAGTGCTTTCTCAGTGAGAATATCAGAAGATAATTAAGAATATATTGGGTCAGAGCATCTGGGATCAAATCTTGTCTTCACCAATCACCATGGACAAGTTACCTGATCTCTCTGTCCCCAATTCCCTTGTCTCTAAAATTAAGGTAATAATGGCGTCTATTTGCTAGGGCAGTTCTGAAGACTTAATGAGCTGGTACATGTAAAATGCTTAGAAAAGCTTCTGGCTTACTATGGTAAGCATGGGACAAATTGTAAGTAGGATGTAATTTTCTCTTCTTGCTCTCAGAACACCATCTGTGGATAATACTATTTCTTGTACTATTTCCTTTCTAATAAATGAGTTTGGATAGCTCACTAAAGGCACCATATGTGTACTTGTCTATGGCTTAGATGGGGCTGGCCTGATCCCGTCAGCTCCATGGATGGGTGCATGACAACTCAGCCAAGGCCAGTCAATGCAGCACATCCCCTGCCCAGATCCTGGAATAAGCCTCTGACCTCAACTAAGTCAATGAAATCCTTTCCTGGGGCTTCTGCTAGACTTTCATGAAAGCATGTGCTTTTTCCTTGAAAATACTAGCTCTAAAGATTATATAAAGATTCTGAAGTGTATAGGAATCACCTTTTCTATAATGTGAAGAGGACTATTTTCTAAAAATGAATTTAACCCAAAAGAAACAAAGCCAGTATACTAAGAGGCAGATTCTGAATGCCTGTGCTTGGGTTCCTGGATCCTGCTATGCCTGAAACCAAGATTCTGGGTTTTGTAGTAATACAAATCAAGAAATTCCTTTTTCAAATTAAGTTAGAGTTCCTAATTCAAATTAGAGTTGGGTTCTTTTCACTGGCAAAACTTGTGTAGACCAGGACAGCAGAGCCAGCCAGGGCTCAACTCTGAATATGGAGGTGAGCAAAAACCCTGGAGAATCTGAGGCTGGCATCCTGAAATAAAGAGACAACAAGCGGCCCATAACTCCTAATATGATGTGAGGAGATGTCACCTTGCCTTTGAGGCCTTCCTCCCCATAAGCCCCGTCTAATTAGGAGGAAAACATCAAATTCAACAGAGAAGAATTCTACAAAACAACTTACTGATAACCTTCAAAAACTGTCAAGGTCATCAGACATGAGAAAGGTCTGAGAAACTGTCACAGCCAAGAGAAGACGGAACAGACATGAGGAATAAATGGGGAAAGGATATTATGGAATAACTAATAAAATCAAAATTTTAAAATGAAGTTTAGTTAATTTTTTTAAAGAGAAAGGGGGAGAATAATCTCTAACTTCTCTTCCAGTTGGTGTCTGCTCCGAGAATTCAGTGGGCTGGCGGAAAAAGAGAACTCCCTCAGTTCTAGAAACTGGAGCTGGACCGTCTCCCTGATTACATTTGTATCACAAGGCCTCTTGCGTTCACTCGGCACACAGGGCTCTCTGTCAGGCAGCCGTCCCCAACCTTTTTTGGTACCAGGAACTGTTTTCATGGGAGACGATTTTTCCACAGACCCGACTGGCAGAGGGGACATTAGATTTTCATAAGGAACGCGCAACCTAATCCTTCACACGTGCGGTTTACAGTAGGGTTCTTGCTCCTATGAGGATCCAGTGCCGCCCTCATCTGATAGGAGGCGGAGCTTAGGTGGTGATGCCAGCGACGGGAGAGGCTATAGATACAGGCGAAGCTTCCCCACTCACCTGCGGCTCATGTCCTGCTGTGCGGTCTGGTTCCAAACAGGCCACAGACCCATTCTGGCCCACAGCGTGGGGGCTGGGACGGCTTCTGTAAGGTACCATTGCTGAAACCGTTTAGACTCTGGCTGTGTCCTCGAGGAATTCAAAATCTGGGGGCATCAGAGAGAGGAAGTGGAAATCTCTTCTCTTTTAGAGACTTTCAGACCCACTGCCTCTCCCTGAGTTATCTTGGGGCTAAGTCAGTCCTTTGCCCAAAAGACCCTGTACTTCAGGCAGCTGGGTCACTACGGGAGAAAGCAAGAAGGGAGCAAAGGGAGGTGGCTTCAGGTGGCTGGCCCTGAGAATGACCAGAAGCTCGAAAACACATCCAGATCTACAATCACTTATCTTAAATCAATGAGTCAGTACACCTCAGAATTTAGCATTCTTTGAAATTTCAGAAGGTACATTCCTGAGAGCTCCAGCAGGGTTCAGGCTTCTTTCAGCTGCGTTGTAATATCAGTGTTTTGGAGAGAGTTGGTCTGGATTCGCCCCTTTTCCTGGCCTACTTCTTTCCTAACCCCCTCCATATTTTACTCAGTGGTTCTCAGACTTGAGCTTGCATCACTATAGCCCGGAGGACTTATTGAAACACAGAGTACTGATCCCTACTCCCAGAGACTCTGATTCAGTAGGTGTGGGTGGGGCCTGAGAACTGCTTCTCTAAGAAGTTCCCAGGTGAGGCCAATCCCAGGACCACGTGCTAGGGCCTGCTGCATTTCTTGATGACACTTCTTTATCTCACACCCAAGACAGTAAACACTCAAACACATTTTTCATCTTTATAAAAATGATCTCCCAATGGCCCCAGCATGTATTTGATGACTCACAGCTGCCTGCATGTTCAATGACACACATAGAGATAGCAAGCCACCTGGGCACTTGTGAAAAATTTGGTTGCCATGGATTTTACAATGTCACCCTGAGAATCCCAAGGTGAGCCCTTCACAATGGTATAAGAACCAAAAACAGCAATTAAAATGGGGGGGTTAATTTTGATTTTAAATTTATTTCTATCTCTGAATTGAAGTTTCCATTCCCAAACCACTGTATCATGTTGCAATGTAAAAAAAAGTTTTGCAAAAAATGACTTTTTAAAAGTCATTAGACACGCAAAGTCCTATTCTCTTTTTAAACATATAAATATCAGTCAACATGGAAACCCCAGTGGACACAGATTCTCTTCGTTCAGGAATCAGGGAAGTTGTGCACATTCTCATGAATTGATTTTCTTAATTTCTCTACTTCACAGGCCAGTGATCTACTTACAGACCAGGATATCTCTTTTTCACACCCATATGGATTTTTTTCAACTCTATCCCTCCATCTTTATCTTCTTTCTCAATATTACCCACTGAGTCCAGGAAAATCTCTTCTTACTCCTTCAGTTTCAAATTTGAGGGAGAAATTACTTAATTGGTAAGTAAAAGGTAATACAGATCTACTCAAACTGAGTAAGCTACACATTTTTAGATCAAATTAGACAAAATAGTCAGTACAACTCCAACATCCTAAATTCTTAGAGTCCTTCAAGCTTTACAACACTTGCATTCACCCAAACATGTTAATGAAAACTAAAAATATTCTTCTATTGAATGTTTTTTATCTCCTTTATAACTTTTATTATTCCACCACAATTCTTCTTACTTCACCTACAGATTCTATAATTTCATCTACATCACAGATGTAATTGATTTTAGGGGATTGATCTGGAAACATATTCTTGATTTGTAATATTATAAATAAGAAATATGCTTTTTGCCTCAATGAAGACTTACTAGCTGGTCTCTTTCTTGGTCAAAGGCTAAATGTACTTTTATATCCCTTTAAACACATAACGTGTATTTAACAATGGAGATCTTTTAATGAACATATCCTAGCTAACTCATAGATTATCATTTGAACTGTGTAATTATTATTTACTTTGGAAAAAGATTCTGGGCTTTTCAAAAAATTAACTATGTTTCCTTTAAGCATGTAAAGGCATATTTTGACTTACACACACATGTTCATACATATAGCTGTTCCTGAAAATAAATGTAAAAATACAACAGAAATGAGAGAGAAATATCATCACTCCTATTTTAGGCCTACAGACTCTGCCTCGTTAGATTGACCCCCATTTTGGAAAGGATGTGCTGTTCCATGTGGATGTTAGATTGAACATTACCAGGTGCTGCTTTATGCCCTTCCCACAGCCCACAACAAGTAGCCAGATGAAATCTAGGGCTAGGGATCACTGGTAATGCCTCTCACATGGGGTTTACAAAGTAAAAAAGCAAAGTATGTGTTTCCAAGTAACCCTCTTCCATTCCATCCTTAGAGGCAAGAAATATGTCTCAGGAATCTCTGCCTCAGTGGAAACTGGTTCTAAACTTAGAACCTGTTCCTGCCTCATCCCTCAGCTCAGGGCCCTGTCTCTAATCTTAATCTTAGATGTTAAGGATAGGACCTGCAAATAGATTTCATCATATTCTCTCCATCTTTTCATATTCCTTAACGACCTTTTGAAATGCAATCTTGTCCCTACAAAAAGATTAGGTTGGTATTTAACCCTTTCTTAGAAGTATGTAACTCCCATGTTCAGGCTTGTGGCTCTGTGGAAATAAGAAGAATTATATAACTCATCACCTGAGAAGACTACTGGTCAGGCTGAGGGTACATTTTCCTCAAACAGACACCACTGTGCAGGAAATTGTGCCGTCAGTGTTGGAGTGATCATGTATTTTATCAGTGCCTGCTATGTGGCATGTGTTTGCTACACTAGCCATGAAGATGCTAAGCCAGTCCCAACTTCAGGTGGCTCAGCATCTAGCAAAGGGGGTTAATTATCATTCTTTCTCTGTTACCCTGCTAATACGCAACTACTTGTGAGTATAATTAATAACACAGCACACTATGGATTTGTATATCAGTTCTTTCCTCACGACCCCAAAGTATATCTGTGGGAGAAGATATTTTTTTAATTTATTTATTTTTCAATCAAATTATTTCATTTTCTTTATTTTTTTATTTAAAAATATGAAGGGGATATAAGTGGTTTTGTCACATGGATGAATTGTGTAACGCTGAAGTTGGAGCTTTTAATGCGAACATCACCAGAATAGTGTTTGTTGTACCTACCTGATAGACAAGTTTTTATCCCTCTCTTCCTCCCATCCTCCCCTTCTTAGTTTCCAATGTCTTTTGCAATACTTTATGACTGTGTACCCCTCATCTAGCTCTCACTTATTAGTGAGAATGTGGTGTATGTTTTTTTACTTAGATAATGTTCTCCAGTTCCATCCAAGTTGCTGCAACAGACATTATTTCATTCCTTTTAATGGCTAAGGAAATTGTTAAAGAAAAAATTCTCACAAACCACTTAAATAAGTACAATGACCCACACGCCCTAGTTTAAGAAAAACTCAACTCTGTCACCCTAAAACCTCACTTTGCTACGACTGTCCCCCTTCCATGACCGGAAGAGCCACCTATGCGCCATTACTTCAAGGCAGCAGTAGATGGCGCCAGAAAGCCGCCGCTTAGCAGCAGTCGCGCACGCGCGGGGTTCGCTGCTAGTCCTCTCTCCTGGGGAGACAAAGCTTCACGTACCAAGCCCGGAATCGGTCTTCCCGGCTGTTACTTTCCTCAAGGAAGAGCTGGAGAAGTAAAAACAAACTGTTTTGCTAATGAGAGAGGCGCCCACCATTGTCATTGTAAGTGTGATTTAGCGCGAAGGCCGAGCCCTGCAGAGTCCAGGCAACGTCGCGACTTTCCCAGCGAGTAACCTTAAGCATCTCCGAGTTCTCCTTTCCTCTTCTACTAATCAGAGTCCAAATTTCATCTATCTCCCCGAGAGAAAAGTGTGAGGACCAAATGCCATAGCGGATTTGAAAGGCTTTTGCGAACTGTGATGGGTTATGCACTAATTACGACTGGCACATGTTCCCCCCGGGGGTCAGATGCATCCAGGCCGACCCAAGGTGAGGAAGGAAAAGCATTTTCTCTGCAGAAGCACCGGGTGCTCTGCCCTGGAATGTGGTGTCTCCCTTATGCTTGGCCAACACACTCGGCAGTATACAGCGAGGGAACAGAGGTGCCATTCAGGTCTGCCCACCCAGCTCTCTGTTTAACACATCACCCTGACTCCATGCCAGTCTCAGGCAGACACCCAGGGGCACACATTCCCTGTCCTCACAGCAAACTCCCTGGGAAATGAAATCTAAGCAAAATGGTGACAAGTGAAAAAAGTCTCTAAAGTTCCTCTTTTCTTTCCTATCCTGCTTTCAACTTTCCCTACCCAGATAATCCTGTCTGGCCAATTGTACCCCGGCAGCTCTATCACATAGGAAGATGAACAGGGCAAGAATGAGGTGGCTTAACATGCTACCCTTCCAGAAACATCAATAATTTAAACGAGAATTGTGGGGAAAGCACGCTATTTCACTATTTCTTTGCGAAAAGAAAAGAAAAGAATCCCTAAGGGTCAAATGTAAGCCATTGGAGGGAGAGAGCTGTGAAGTCAGCATCAGAAAGTCATCTCTCACAGGTTTTAACATGAGCCCAGACAGCATTGCCCTTTCCTGCCTTCCGGTCTCTTTCCTCAGACCACACTCTGTGAAATGTACACACTGTGCCCCTCCGCAGCTACGCTTTCAAATTTTCTGACCCTTAACTCAGTGTTGAAGTATTCCCTGTGTACATACAAGTACTCAACAGGAATCGGGCTACCCACAATGCAAGGCCAGCACATAACAATAATACTTGAACTCTTGTGCCATTTTACAATTGACAAAGTGCTTCCATTCAACAGGTAAAAGGAGGGAAATGACATGCAGTAAGTGGACAGAGGGCCCAGAGCTGATTAGGAGGAAGATTTGGACTTAAACACAGACCACTTTGTCCCAGTGGTGTGAGGACCATTACCTTCTTACACTAAGAGCTTTCTGGAAGCTGTGGAAAAGGAGCCTGAAGAACAGAATGATACTGCCATAAAATGCCCTAATGACCCCGGCTACTCCTCCAGGCCCTCAGACTCTCCATATGTCCAACTCGCAGTGGCACTCTGGCTCCTGGGGGTGGGAGCATGAGATTGAGTGTAGACGTCCCATCTTGGACCCTGGCCACCGCTCCTTCCTGGATTCCTCTAAATACTTAAGACAAATTGCACCCTGGGCTGAGCAAGACCCAGGGAAACCTCCTCATATCCAAGCTTCAACCTTGGACCTTGAATGTCTTGGAAGAAAACCCGAAATAGAAGAGAAAAGAAGAGCTCTACAAAGCAAAGAAGTCAGGGCTGAAAACCACATTTTTGTTTCCAGATTACTTAATCCTTCCTGAGGTCACATTGTGCGGAAAGTGCATTCTAGGCTATAGTGTGAGGAAAGAAGCCACCACACATCCAATATCCATTTTCCCCATGAGACCGTTCTTACAGGGCTTCCTCTTTGGTCCATTTCAGAGCTGCTGTTCTTCCTCGACTTGGCCCCTTCTTTGCCTCTCTCTCTCTTTCCCTCTCCGATCTTTCTCTCTCTCTCTCTCTCTCTCTCTCTCTCTCTCACACACACACACACACACACACACACACACACAGCCTTACTGGAGCTGACAGTCCTTCCCTACTGGGGAGAGCCTAAAGCCAAGGGAGAGATTCCCTGCCCTAAAACAAGAATAGAGAGCCCAAAATTCCTTTCTGCTCTGAAAATTTCAACATGGGAAAAGAGGTAACCTATGATAGAGAAGAATTAAAAAGAGCTACTAAGAAGGGCTACTCATCTTCTGGGGGGTAGGTCAGATCCCTAGCAGTGGCCCCTCAAAAAACCTCTTTCCCACATCCACATGAATGCATTTGTCTGAGAGATGAGCAAGTGGCCATCATTCTCCAGGGTACCCTATTCCCCACTCCTCCCTCTGTGTTATATCCCTGAAATTAATTCTTATAATTTTATGTTGCCTCAACATTCATTTTGAATATAGATTTTACTTTCTTATAGCAGAAGAAGGACTTAGTCACCCTTGACACAGTTTTCAGTTCTACACACCCTCCCCACCCCCAGCCAGTTCTACACACCCTCCCCACCCCGAGCCAGTTCTTCAACGTGGTTGATCCACATCTTTATTCAACTTCTTCCTGGTGAACACTTTCCTATGGGACAGCTAGATACAACTTATGAACTGGCCCCTGCTGACCCCTACACCATAATTTGCATGGACTAGGCAAATATGTCACAGTGACCACTTCTAACTAAACCCGCCAATTGAGACTCCCATCAGGAAGCCTGCTTGGATAATACCCTAGACTCGGGAAAGTCTTTGGTCCATAGATTCCCTCCCTCTCTCTTCATGTGCTCCCTGACCTCTGTGCGTTTGGACTCTGGGCGTGCTGTGTATCCCCCACCCTGGAAGTAATAAAATCGTTATCTTCATCTCATGTCTCTGCTAATCATTGAGAGGGTACTCTTCATCTTGAAGTTCCTCAATTATAACAATCCCTTACCCAGAGAAAATGTCTGCAGTCATGGACGTATCAGGAAATGTTACAAAGGTGAGAGTGCAGGCAGCTGCTGTCCTGGGACTTATCGGCACCTGCGGCTGAGAGATTCTTCTGTGCAAGGCTCACTGCTGTGTAGGCACACCATGCTTCCAGAGGCCCAGGGGCTATCTTATATATGTGTGCAATCATGTATTTATATATATTTCTGTTCATGTGTACGTAGAAGTGTATTTTATAGCAGATGTTTATATAAATATTTATAGGTATACACATACATAATCCTTCATGAATGGTACTAAGTGGGACTGCAAAAAACCAAAAACAATAATACCTTACCTCATACGTCTATAAAAATTTCTTTTTCTTTCTTTCTTTCTTTTTGAGCCGGAGTCTTCCTCTGTCACTCTGAATAGAGTGCCATAGCATCATAGCTCACTTTTATCTCAAACTCTTAGGCTCAAGAGATCCTCTTGCCTCAGCCTGTAGCCAGAACTCCAGGCACCCGCCACAACACCTGGCTAGTTTTTCTATTTTTAGTATAGATGGGGGTCTCACCCTTGCTCAGGCTGGTCTCGAACTACTGAGCTCAAGCAGTCCAACTGCTTCAGCTGCCTAGAGTACTAGGATTACAGGCGTGAGCCACCACACCTGCCCAAACTTTCTAACCTTATCAAATATGTTCGCATCTATTACTATTTTGTTTAATTCCAAAATTGCAAGGTAGATTGGATGGATATTCTGTTAGTCCTATTTGAAGGGTTAAGAACTTAAACTTTTGATACATTGTGGTGGTCTGAAACAAAACTAGATAGATTCCAGGTTCAACCCTTTATTTATATCACCAAAACCCTGTCACATGTTTCTAAAAATTGTGGTAGACTGTGGGGTATAAACTTACAATGTTTTTACATTTCAATGTGTTCCTGTCTTGGGAATTATTTTAATGATAATACCTCACAGATTAAATTTAATTCTCTAAAATTCTGATAAAAATAGAAATGACTAAAAATCATTTGGATGCAACTAACCTTAAAATCACAATTTTATCTATTTTTCTCTAATCTACTTGCATGTAAGAATCACCTGGGGTCTTTTTAAAAACATCAGTGCCTGGACTTCACCTTTGACCAATTTAAAGTTTCTGGAAGTAGGCAGGGCAAAGTATTTTTCTGAAGCTCAACACGGGATTTTAATGTTCAATCATGGACAGAGATGATTTAGAAGCACACAGCCTCACTCAATGCATCACATGATACCAGAGCATTTTTTTTTTAAGACAGAGTCTCACTATGTCACCCTTGGTAGAGTGCTGTGGTGTCACAGCTCACAGCAACCTCCAACTCCTGGGCTTAAGTGATTCTCTTTCCTCAGCCTCCCGAGCAGCTGGGACTACAGGTGCCCACCACAACGCCTGGCTATTTTTTGGTTGCAGTTGTCATTGTTGTTTAGAACTCTCCAGCTTGGATGTATGTGGCCGGCACCCTCCTCACTGAGCTACGGGCACCAAGCCAATGCCAGAGCATTTTGCATAGATGTCCTATTTATATAATACAAATGTCCCCAAATCTACCAAGGGCCACTTTTTTTTACTATTATCTATCCTCTTATGACTGATACCTTCCCCAATATTTTCAGGGGTCCAAGAGGCAAGTTGTTTTCAACTATTCAGAGTAACACTATCACCACCAGTACTTTATGGAACAAACTTTTACTAAAAGCTCAGATTTAATAAGAGACTACAGCTCAAAAACAAAGCAAAACAAAACACCCTTACCATTGAGAATTAGGCATGATTGTTCTTGAAGTTTCTTGGCCTTGACACAGAGGATTCTCACTAGGATTTTTCTCCTATGTCATCAAAAGTGTTCATGTTTTGGTATCCAAATAGATTTTTCAACCACCCTTCCTCCTTGTCATAATCCCAAGGGTCCCGATCACCTTTCTGCCAAGCTATGACTCAAGAAAACTCTCATTCCCTCGATTTTACCACTCAAAGAAATGTGGTACTTCTGTCTCCATCTTCTCTAGATTATTCCAAGGGGCATTACTTTTTTTTCTCTCTTTTTTTTTTTTTTTTTTGCCAAATGACCCATCCAGTATTTTCCTAAAGAAAAGTCACATAGGGCAGTGCCTGTGGCTCAGTGGGTAGGGCGCCGGCCCCATATACCAAGGGTGGCGGGTTCAAACCTGGCCCCAGCAAAACTGCAACAACAACAACAAAAATAGCCAGGCTTTGCCCCAGGCACCTGTAGTCCCAGCTACTCGGGAGACTGAGGCAAGAGAATTGCCTAAGCCCAGGAGTTGGAGGTTGCTGTGAGCTGTGTGATGCCACAGCACTCTACCGAGGGTGATAGAGTGAGACTCTATCTCTAAAAAAAGAAAAGAAAAGTCACATCACCCTTACCACTGGGCTGAAGCTTTAAAGTTCTTCTTTTTGGTTGACTTGTTACAGACTGAATTTGTGGCCTGTGATCACTTCCCTCACCACTCTAAGAGTGTATGTGCACGTGTGTGTGTAAGTGTGTGTTAAGGATTAGAGGCAGGAAATCACTGTCCTGTGGGAGAGTGATGAGAACCCTAAGGGAACAGAGCCCATGACAGGCACATAGTACAGACTCACAGGAGGAGAAGAGACCCCTTCACACCTGAGGGAAGCAGCACTTCCAAGAGGCAGCCAGAAAAGGCTGATCTATGGCCCATAAGGGAGGTAGTTGAACACTGAGTGGTCAGAGAATAGTCTGTTTCTCTTAAGATCACCTAAAGCCTTGCCTCAAATAATAAAAAATACTTGCCAGGAGCCCTCTGTGACCTCCACCTGGTGACTATTCTGTGAGGAGGAGGCCTCATCCCAGGGTGGCTACACAGTACCAGACACTGAAGCAGGTGCTTGCAACACAACAAGCCTTAAAGGCAGGGGATGGAAGTACTCTTTGGGCAAATTGTCTCCAGGACATCCTATTGATCCCCAAATTGCAAAATCTTCCTAATCAGATTTCGATAGGCAAAAGTAGGCACCCTCTGACCCCAGATCCTCAGGGTGTTAAATAGCAAGCCAGAAAATTCTGGACTGTTGGTGTTACTGTCTGTTGCACAATTTGGCTGAATATATGAGCAAGTCAGAATGGTTTCAGGGATCTTATCCAGAGAAATGATCTAGAATTTCAAAGCTAGAAGAGAACCCAAGAAGCCATGTAATTCACCTCTTCGTGACACTGATAAAGACACAGGGGTTCAAGAGATAGACTGATGCAGTCATATGCTGAGGGGCACAGCTGAGGCTACCTGGTCACCTGCATTCCAATCAAAGGACCCTTTGTGAATAGGTGACCCATCATAAAACATGCCCTTAGTTCATATTTATTTTCCTTCTTATCAGGAGACTTAAGATGTTAAACAGCCTGTATTTCAGTAAAAAGACCAGGATAGAGAAAAAATATATTTCCTGACACAAATCGTAACTGCCGTTTCCTTTCTGGCTACACTGCTACTCCTTCCTTCTTTTTCTCCAATATCACACTCTTCCCTCCCACAATGCACATCACGATGCCTGAAGACAGAGCATCTCTCCAGACCCCTGTCCATGAAAACTGCCTAGAGAAAGCCAATGTTTCAGTCTGCCCCCAAGTAACAAAATTCGGAGCCCCGAACAAAACATGGTCCTACTTTTGTTGACTTAAGAGATTTTATCCCACCATGTTCTTTAAGCCTTATTTATCAACTCTGGATCTGAGAGTAGCTATGACAAAGCCATAAAGTCACTGCCAACATTGCCTATTAAACAATGAGCATACAAATTTCCCAGAATTTTGCTAAAATATGAGGCTTTCCTCAAAGGAAGCCTCAATATCACACACACACACACACACACACACACACACACACATTCCAAACTGAGGAATAAGTGAAAGAACCATGAATCGAGGAAACCCAGATGCAGGCTTTGTTCTTTTGCTGATGGGCAGAAGACACTACCCAAGGGGCCTTGCTTTCCTTACCTGAAATCAAGAAAGTTGGACCAGATAATCCCTATGGCCCCTCCATCCACAAGTTTCTATGATTCCACGTAATCATATAGATCTCTTTGGTGTTATAAGGAGTGATGTGACTTAGGTTGATTCATCAGAAGATCAGACTTACTTCCAAGGGCTGCCTTGGCAAGCCACTTTAAGAAACTCAGTGCTTGGAAAATAGTATGCAGATACCTAAAAGAACTAAAATTAGACCTGCCATTCAATCTAGCAATCCCACTATCAGGTATTTACCCCAAAGGATAAAAAAGCCATTTTATCAAAAATACATTTGCCCTCAAATGTTTATTGCAGCATAATTCACAACTACAAAGATATGGAGTCAACCCAAGTGCCCATCAATACATTAGTGGATTAATAAAATGTGGGATATCCGTACCGTGGAGTACTACTCAGCCATAAAAAGATGATGAACCTTTTGTAACAACCCAAATGGAACTGGAGACTAGTCTCCTAAGTGAAGTATTGAAAGAATGGAAAAACAACCGCATGTTCTCACTATTAAGTTACAACTAATTGATCAAGAATCATGTGAAAATATGGAAGTAAAACTCAGTGGAAATCAAGCAGGTAAGAGAGGGTAGGAAGGGATGGGTAGAATCATGCCTAACAGGTACAATGCACACCATTTGGGGAATTGGCACATTTATAACTTTGACTCAAACTGTACAAAAGCAATTCATGTAGCCAAAACATTTGTACCCTTATAATATGCTAAGGTTAAAAAAACGAAACTCGATGTTGTTAAAAAAAATTAATGTTGAAAAAATGGGATCACCCAGGTTGGCATGTTACTAGTACCCTGCTTTGGTTGGAAGAAAAGCCCCCAGAATCCCAGTGACTACAGGCTATTATTTAGCTTGTAGGTTTCTTTCTCCACAGCCCAAGCACCAGCCTCCCAGCACCATGACAAAGCCCTCTTTTTTTCGTTTGTTTTTATTTTAGAAATAATTAGGTTACAATGTTTGCATTTGTCAGGAAGAGTCCCTGTAGTTATGTCCCCCACCCAGAAGGGGCACCACATACCCTTACAATGTGCCCATTGAGTGGGAGCACACCAATTCTTTTCCCTCCTCCCTCCCCTTCTCACTCTTTCCCCCTTCCCCCATCTTAAATTGAATTGAGTTTTTCTTTTATGTGGGCATGTATTAAATAGCCTACTGGCTTCATATTAGTATTGAATACATTGGATACTTACTTTTCCATTCTTGTGATACTACTTTTCCATTCTCTTTACTAAAGAGAATGTTCTCCAACTTTATCCAGGTTAATACAAAACATATGAAGTCTCCATCTTTTTATGGCTGAATAGCATTCCATGGTGTACATATACCACGGTTTATTAATCCATTACTCGGTTGATGGGTATTTAGGTTATTTCCACATCTTGGCAATTATAAATTGAGCTGCAATAAACAACCTAGTGCAAATGTTCTTATGATAAAATAAATTTTTTTTCTTCCTATTTGTAGATGCCTACTAATAGGATTGTGGGATCAAATGCAAGGTCCATTTTGAGTTCTTTAAGGGTTCTCCACACTTAAAAAATATCTTTTCTGATACTCAGCGGGCACTCATCTGGCCCAAACCCCTACCCTCTGCTTCCCTTGGAACATTGTCTACAAAATACTTAACCACAGCCCCACCTGGCTTATCCTAAATGAGTGTATAAGATTTGGCTCCTGGTACAGAGGCAGAAAAATAAAGAAATAAACAACTCACTGTTACTTCATTTATGCCTCCCTGACCAAAGAAGAAGAGGCAGAGGAGAAGGATTGAAATAGGAGGAAAGTGGCACTGGAAATTCTCAATGGAAGAATCAAGGAGAGGGGAAAGTATCATCAAGGTTGTGAGTCAGAAAGCAACTGAGCAGTGGCCTCTCTACTACCCAGGTGTTAAATTATTTAAGGGAACTGATGCGTAAGCTTTGTATTTGTATGACGGCTGATTTATATGATAAGGTACACATTTCTCAAATGCACACAGTCAAGATATCTTAACACTCAACAGATAAACTGGTGCCTTCCAAATTAGCATTCTGAGCCTGGATTTCAAGTGTGTCAAAGATGTTGAGATTGGTGTGCCCCCAGAAATGATGTGAGTAGAGTATCTGAGATGCATTCCCTCCATAGAAAAGCTCAAAGTGGGCTGAGGGGTAGTGCTCTCATAGGCTTTTCCCTTTCTCGTTTCATCAGACAACTTGAGCATACCAAGTGTTATGGACTAAATGTTTGTATCCCTCTAAAATTCATATGTTGAAGTCCTAGCCCCCAAACCTTCAATGTGATGGAATTTTGAAGTGGGGTCTTTTGGAAGGTTAAATAAGGACATGAGCATGGCGCCCCTGATGGGATTAATGCCCTTAGAAGAAGATGACCCTGAGCTCTCAAAGAAGAGGTCACGTGAGCACAGAGTAAGACTGCAGCTGCCACCAGGCCAAGAGAAGGAGGCCTCGGGATAAAACTTGCCTTTCCAACACTTCGGTCTTTAACTTCCTAGCCGAGCACTGAAGAAATAAATTCGACTATTTAAGCTTCATTAAGGCAGCCTGAGAAAACTAAGACACCAAGATGCAGAAACCATGGTCCTTCAATTAGGTTCTTACCAAGACCTTAAGTGGTGAATATAGTGCATGTCTTGAGCTCTTTTTTGTATGTAATCAATACCACAAAAAAGTTTAAGTAGATCCAGGAGTCACAGTTTATTGAGTAGAGTTTTCCGGATAAACAGACCTCTCCTGCTTCCTCATTGCTCTAATTTCCAACATGGACATTCCTGCACGGACCACAAGACAGGTCTGAATTCCTCTGACTAGTCCGACCAGCCAGCTTTTCCCTCGTGGTCTGCAGCTCACCCTTTAGCCATCAGAGACCCCCCACTTTTTTTTTTCATTTCTGTTTTCCCTGAAGATCAATGATGAGCAGTGAAAGTACCGAGAGCCTATCTTATTTGTTTTCAACCTCAAAAAAACTTGGCACAATACTTAGCATGAAATAAGGAATCTGTAAATACTTGATTGGTGGGTTGAGTGAAGAACGCCTTTTTGCAGTCAGGTAAAGAGCAACAATTTGTTACAGTCCCCACTTGTGTCAAGGAAATGCCTGCCATCTTTTACAATCAGGATAAAGGCTTTTCTCTTACTCAGCACCACATCTGATAGGAATAATTGCTACCTGCCTCGTACTTCAGAGCACACAAAGTGGCTTCCAAAAGATTGTCCCTATAGGCTCCTTCCCACAGATCTGGGAAATATGCTCTCCAGGTGACAGCCTCCCAGAGCAGATGGGACCACAAAGCCCATCTCACCAAACATTGCCTCTCTCCCCTACCCTCTTGAACACTATGTGGAATGGCCCTAGCGACCTCATATCTGAAAAAAAATTGCAGTGTTTGAAGTAAAAGGGTGCTGTTTTAAAAGCTCTCTTTACTCGCAGGCAGGAGTCATGAGGGAAAATCTCTAATCCTGACCTAGACAAGGGAAAGATGTTTCAAAATCAGACATGATCAGCTTCCTCACATTCGAAATGCCCTTGTGATCTAGGACTACTTTAGAGCCCTTTGTCCACAGGAAGGTAAAGATGCAGATATATTCTGGGGTGTCTCCCCGTGTATAAGTAAAGGTAAAGGCTCTTGGAGCCACATAATTTTATTGCTTTTTTTATGGACAATAGAATCAAACAGACTTTATGGAAAAAGTTAGTCATAAAAGGGTAATGTCCAGCCCTTAGCTAAAGGGGTACATGCAGAAGACAAAAGAGGTTGTCAAAATTCCTTTGTCCAAATCTAGAAACAAATCTCCAATCTGTTACTACCAAAGAGTGTTTTCACTGTGCAGGCCACCCCCAATTTGCAAACTTGGGATCAGATTAGCAGTTTTTTTAATTAAACTAATAGAACAGATTACTTCAACAGAAATCCATAGCACTTCCCACTTAGTAAATGTAAGAATTGTTTCATTAAACTTCTGAAATTTTATAAATAAAACTGTACTGGGTCTTGCTGGAAAATGCATTTTTTGCTACTGTGCTTGGAAAAAAAAAGTTTGAGAAGTGTTAGCCTGGCAGCAACAAGGTTGCTGATGGGATACTACTGTCTGCACTTTCTCCTTTCCTGAGACTAGCACAAAGAAAGAGCAGCACTGTTTGTTTGGGGATAGAGCAGGACTCTCTGGGAGCAGCTAAGCAGCTACTTTAAGCCCTGGATTCTGGCCTGTGAATCATGGCTGCATCATGGCTGAGCAGGTGGGCCTCAGATAAGTTACCCACTTAGAGTTTGTTTCTTCATCATTATATAGAGATATTTAATTCAGGGCATCTAGAAGACTAAAATATCACCTATAAGGTACCCAGAATAGTGCCCAATGAATAAAGTTATTCAATAAATGGGAATTCCTGCCCTGTCCACATACCACACTTCCCACCACCTCTATTATACAGTTTACAGGATCAGCTCTGTGTGTCTATTTTTTTAAGATAGGCTTTTTTGACTCCAAAAATACCACATAACATTCCTACTGAATCATCTCCAGAGGCAGACACTGAATCAAAATGAGGTGCATGTATAATTTATTCAAGTTTTCAAAAATACATGTCTCAAAAAATACATAAAGCAAGACTTCATGAAGGCCTGTTCTTGTCATGGCTTGTATAAGTATAGAGGCTTAATAGAAATGCTTACGGATCACCAAAAAATGTCAGTTTCATATTTTAAGCAATAAAATCAACTTCTGTATCTCCTCCATCTGACTGCACATTCCTCATGATCAGGGGGTTTCCGTAGCATCCAGGAAGGACTCTCAATAAATATTAACTAAGGAAAGATAGACCAGGAAGAACTCCAGCCTTCTACTTCTCTGGCTGAGCCATTTAACTGTGAAGGTCAGAGGCCTTTGCTCCTGGGGAATCCCCCACCCTCAGCAAAACCCTGGTTAGCCTATCTCAGACTCTTAGTCAGGTGTTAAACTTTTCTAACTATGGAAGAGAGTGTTATGTTGTGATGTTTCCTCTCAGAACATTCTAGTGCTTTGTCTGTCTCTCACTGTTCAAGAGACCCACAGAGACCCAGAACTAAATAAAGAGTTTTTCTTCCTTGAAATTTGAAAACACAGGCTAGGCGCTTGTAGCTCAAGCGGCTAAGGTACCATCCACATTCACCAGAGCTGGTGGGTTCGAATCCAGCCCAGACCTGCCAAACAACAATGACAACTACAACCAAAAAATAGCCGGGTGTTGTAGAGGGTGCCGGTAGTCCCAACTACTTGGGAGGCTGAGATGAGAGAATCGCTTAAGCCCAGGAGTTGGAGGTTGCTGTGAGCTGTGATGCCACAGCACTCTACCCAGAGTGACAGCTTGAGGCTCTATCTCAAAAAAGAAGGAAAGAAATTTGAAAACACAGTTTTCTCTACTTGAACCATAGCTGTTTATTGCAATATTCCAAGGACTATTGAACCATAGCTTGCACCATAACTATTAACTGCAACATTCCTCTTCCGTGCTCTCTTGTTCCATCTCTCCCTCCATATCTGTTCCTTCCCAAAGCCCCTCTATGTCTCCAATCAGAATATTTCTACATGTCTCTTTATCTTGTTCATACGTTTCCACTCACTACAGTCTTATTTGTGTTAACGATTACTTTAAAAGATGCCTGTCTTTCCCTGAAGACTGTGAGCCCTTTAGGAGCATGGAGCACGGCTTGTTTTTAATACCCCTCTTCTGTTAGGTAGACTCTCTATTGTTGTGTCCCACACCCAGGAGGTCTGCCACACACCCTTACATTGTGCCCATTAAGTAGGAGCACACCCATCTTCCCTCCTCGTCCCCTAACAAATCCAAAAATTGTAACCTAATTGTACCTTCACATTAATCTGAAATTTTATAGAAAATAAGAAAAAAATAAAAATAAATAGCAAGAATTCAATATGGTCTGTTGAACTGGATTGAATACAATTCTCCTTACCAAATTGTGCACATGTGTCTAAAGCCAGGTCCCAGGGACCTCTTTCTTTGCCATATTATTAGGAGAGAGCATTTTAGCAGGCAAGAAAGAAAGACCCAGAAAAGAAGTTAGAAGACAGAAAAGTGCTCTTTTACACTGCTTTGTCTCTCTCTCTCTCTTTCTCTCTCTATCCGAATTTGCCTAAGGCTGCACTCCCAATTCAACAGTAGTGATACTAGTGGTGGTGTAAGGACTGGTTATACTTGAAAAGCAACTCACTGAGGCTGAAAGTTATAAAGACTTCCTGGATCTCTAATGAGAATGACACTGCATTTCAACCAGAATCCTGCTCACCATGATCTATAAGCATTCTCTAACTAAAGAACCAATGTCTACTCAGTCCCATGTTGGATTTGCCTCCCACCCACAATCCTTTGCAGTTAGACCTTTGGAGGGGTGCTGAGCTGAGCCCCTGGGAAGAGGATGTTATCCTACAAAGTCATAACTGCCTACACTGCTATCCAAGCATCCACCTCCAATGGGCACTCACAGGCTGGACCTGTGACCGCTATCGTCACCAATTTATTGCATGATACTGTTACACCAATTTATTGCATGATATTACAAGCAATGCTGGGAGCCCTTGTGCAGTGGCTAGAACAATGTTCCTGACCTAAGTTCCCACGGCCAGAACAATAATGAAGTTCCTTCCAATTCTTTTTCTCCCCCTGCAGGTTTGGTGAATGCTCTTTGTGGGACCTGGCTGAGTCACAGCTGGATACAAAGCTCTGTGCCCTCACTGCCAGGGTGCCTAAGGGATTTGCATTTGGTAAATTTCCCTGCCAGGATCTTTACAAAAGCACAAGAGAGAGATTTTTTTTCTCTTCAGAACTGGCAATGGCTTTGACACTTAAAATGTGTTCCATTAGTAAGAGGAACCAAAGGAGGACAGACAACAGGGACACATTGCCCTGCGTATTTGAAGAGGCTGAGCAAGCCCAGGGTTCTGTGGCTACATCTGAATTCGATCTGGCCAGGGCTCCTCACCTCTCCTCAGAGGCAGTTGGGCCACTTGTGTGAAGTTGTCACAGACCTTTGTGTGGACCCCACCCTGACTTGAGCAACTGGGATACTGCCTGGGGACTGTCACCTCTATGCAGGTCCTCCTCATCCAGCATATCTGGAAAAATACACAACACACCCTAGACTCCCACGTCCATGGCCTCCAATGCATAGAAGCATGTTACTTGCTCTTGCAGGCTTGGGCCCCACCATGCACCTACATACTGAAACAGAAGCCCAGAGTCATTCTCCCCACATCCAGGAGGTCCATTCCATCGAAGTGGCTCTTGTACCCTTCCACTCCCATTTATACCCATTATCTCTACCCTACATCCTGCTGACTGTATCAGGTCTGCTGCTTTTTATCCTGCTTCTCACTGATCCTCCTCCCACAAAGCAGAGTAATTTTTCTGACACTTTAATCTGGTCACTTCCTTACTCAAAACTCTTCCACTTATCTTATCTCTTCTCTTCCATTTATCTCCAGCCATCTTGGAGATAAAAGCTGACTCCTTCTGGTGTTTTCAGAATTGTTCCTTCCCTACCTATCCATCCATCCTTCTCTTCCCCCTCTTTCTCCCAACAGTCCAGTGATTCTAATCAAGCTTGAGTTAAGACCACCTGCTAGGCATTTGCACATACTGGAGATGTTCCTTTCCCCAGAATGTATGGGCTCTCTGCTTTGTTTCCAGTTTTCAAGACTGCCAAATACTCAATTGACTAGCTTAATTTCCTCCTGCTCCCCCATGCCCAAGCCAGGACACATGCTAGTCCATTCTTATCTATGCTGTTTCTTTAATCAGCCACAGTAGGAATTCATTTTCCCTACTCTGCCATTCCCAAGCAAAAAAGACCTACAGGGGTGTCCGACAGAGTAAAGCCTGATGACGAAGATGACCAAGTTGCAAGCAGAACAAAGAGGTAAATTTAGGTGACTGAGTTAAGCTTGCCAAGAACCTGCCTTACATCTAAACTTTCCTGTTTCATTAGCCAACAAATTCCCAGTATTGTTTAAACCTGTTTGAATTGGCTTTTCTACCTATTGCAACCAGGAGAACTTTATCTGATACAGTAGAAATTCACATTATTCTCTTTGAAATAAACATCTTTCCTTAAGATAAGTAACAAGGTAATAGAAATTTGCATGACCAAAAGAGCTCAGAAAATGCAACATTGAGTAGAGTCCAAGCTTGAATTCTACATGAAAACTCACCAGCAGCTTCTGGAGACCCTAACTTCTCCTGCCTTATGCTTCCAGCTGTAGATTCCCTTCTTAATTTATAACACATTTGCTAGTTATAAAACCTGGAAAGAGTTCTGCTGTTCCTTTACATGTGCGTTCAGTTACTAAAAAACATTTATTGAACTCTTACTGTGCGCTTAGCAGTGGGTATCACACACATAGAAAAACCCGAGATATTTTCTGAGCCAAGGTTTGGCAAATGGCAGCTCACAGGCCAAATCTGGCCTCTCTCCTGTTTCTGTAAATAAAGTTTTATAGATCACAACCACACTCATTCATTTACCTTTTCTCTATAGCTGCCTTCACACTACCATACTGTAGCTGAGTTGAGTTGTTAACCCAGAGACCACATGGCCTACAAAACCTAAAATATTTACTGTATAGCACTTTATAAAAAAGTCTACCAACCTCTGCTCTAAACTATTTACCACAACTAAATAAACCTACCTTACCTAAAGAGCTGTAGTGAAGTGTATGTCACCAACCTCTGTGTAAAGCAATCTCAAATATAAAATGACATTCCTAAAAAATAAGTAAGAGGGAGAACGAAAATAATGTAAACATAAATTCAAATGAAAGCACTTTTGAGTTTCCAGAATTAATTGGTACCACAAATGAAAGTCAGGCCCTATGAACTGTCATTAAGATCCTTCTTAAAAGAGGGGCAGAAGCCTTCTGGCGGTACCAATGACAATCCAACTGCACATAATATGACTCATTAGAGATTTGCTTTCTTTTTTCTCCTACGTTCAGTCCTTTGGCACAGTTTATTTCTCAGAACAATGTTCTGGTTTCACAGTCCAGCCCAGGACTGAGGGTGGGGCTGGGAGAACTCCAGCCCATTTATAGGCGCTAACGCAAAGTCTGAAATCTAGAAATTAGGTTCTGGCCTTTTTTTTTTTTTTGCATTGGTCAATGGTCCCTCACAGGTGAGCTGCTCGTCTGAGTAAGCTGTTCAGACTAGAAGACTTCCCATTCCCATTATGCACTGGAGGTTTTCGTAAAGCTCTTTTCTGGTACTAGAGAGATTAACACTGTAATCACTCGCATTATTATACAGTGGAGAGGAAATAGCTGCTGAAGCCAACGGACGCCTGTTTGAATTGGTTTTGCCACTTACAATGTTCACAATACAGAAGAATGTATTTTTCTTCCCTGAACTGCAGTTTCTGCAACAGTATGCCAGTACTAACCCCCATTTTCCAGAATTGAGAGAGAACTGGATGAGGTCACACGTGAAAGCATCTAACACAGTTGCAGGCACGGAGCCGATTGTCTGTAAATGTGTTTTTCTTTCCTTTTCCCTCCATCCTTCTATGTCTGAGAAAATGAAAAGCATGCCCCCGTCTGAACAAGAAAATCACAACTTCCTAATAGTCTAAGTCTGTCCTGTATTAAAAGGAAAACAAAAGTTAAAAGTTGAGAGATACAAAGAGATTTAATTGTGTCCTAGGACTTTCTTCTTCTCATTACCTCAATTCCCAACCCCAAGATCAAAGAGGAGAATGGGTTTCTATTTCTACATGAACAGAATGCTGCAAGCATCAATCAGTAGAAACCACTAATGGAAACTTGGCCACTAGCACCCTCTCCGAGTCTGTCTGACACATTTGGATCTAATTGGAAGTCTGCTTTAGAGCAGCCAAAAAATATATTGTCATACACATCACAGATCAAAGCAGAAGCAAACTTGCTAGCAGCCATGGTGTTTTGATTGCCAAAATTAGGCAGGCATTTGGGTTTTGTTTAGAAATAGGTAAAGGCTCACTAGCTTATTTAGAGAAAACCTCTAAAAGGCCCTGATTTAGCTAGTTTGGATCCAAACATGAAGGAACAAGGAAAAGCATTCAGAGTAACTGGCAGCTTGGGTGGTCGGAAGGCGAGAGCAGCTTATGTGCATCTTACTCCAAGTGAATTTAAAATTAATTAATATTCTCTTCTGTGCTTCAGTATAAAAAGTGACTTAGGCTTGTCAGTAGAGATATATGCCCCAGGCCTACACTCAGAAATGTCAACTACAGCCCAAAGCACTTTAAAATTCATTATTTGTAGGAGAAAATCAAATGTCTCCCTTAACAAAATACCAACAGAAAGAATGCTCTTTATAATTCCAACATTACACAAAAACACCTATTTACTAGAATTTAAATGATAAGTAATCCTGATAAACACTATTAATCTTTTTAGTGTCATAGAGCCCTAAAATTGTGGGCACTCTTCCCAGAAAAATAAATACACAACACAATTTTGCACGCAATTTCAATATCAATAGACTTCCCCAGAAACTCGCATAAACTTCCACCATCCCCTGCCTAGGTTAAAGATTCTTGTATTAAATGGCCAGGCATGGTAGCCCATGCCTGTCATCCTAACATTTTAGGATGCCAAGTGAGGAAGGTTGCTTGAGGTCAGGAATCCAAGGCTGCAGAGAACTAAGACCAATGGCAGAGCAAGACCCTGTATCTAAAAACAAAATAAAACAAAAAAGCTCTATTAAATGGAAGGACAAAACCATTTGCTAAACTGATGATGTCTCTCCGTAGATCTGTCATGGCTTCTATATAATTTAAATGCCAACCTAGTCAATTGCCCATTCCTCCAGGGATGTCCAGCTCACCATCCAAAACTATGATATTCATCTAATATTTTTCTGCTCTCAGAACCCATTGGAATATCTGCTATCCAGATACAGCAAGACCATGGCCCAAACTCTTAAATAACATCAATATGAAATAATGAATGGAATGGAAAGCATTCAGATATGGGAATCATTCATTCATTTGACAAATATTTACTGAGCACCTATCAAGTGACCATGGATACTAAGTGAACAAAATATCTATGATGTTTTGCCTGCACAGAGCTCATACCCAGGTCCCAAACTTGGCCCTGAACTTACCACATCAAGTTACCTATGTTTTGTAAGACTAAATTTTCTCATAAAAAATGATTGTAACCTGCATCTTGTAAGTGGTGGTAAATATTGTTTTAAATGGTAATGTCAAAACACTTGGCTCATAGTGGGCTTTTAAATATATTATTATCACAACGATCAAAAAATAATATTATGTGGCAAGCATGAATTCTTCAGATTATGTGTTGCTGCTAAAAGATTTTACAAAAGTCTCAGTTCTTACCAAATACATGAACACTACCACAGGATTGGAAATAATACAGAAGGGGAGGTTGGGCTCAATTCCACAGTTCCTCCAGCCTTTGTTGGATTCCAGTTTCCAGAATGTCCTTTCATACTTAGTCACTGATCATTGTTGAGTAGCTCCTTGGTCTTTCACTCTCTTTCTTTTTAAGGACTACCATCTTCCCTCTCCTAAAACATCAATAACTTGCCTTCTATGTTTGGCGAAAGTCTTTCTTAATCGAGTTGCCAATGGCACGTTCCACAGTCCCATTTTTCCATCACTGAAATCTAGGTCACAATATGGCTTCGAACACATAGTGATGCCACACTACATCATATCACCTGCTAAACTTCCTCAAAACCAAGAAACAGAAAGTCCATAGAGCCAAAAAGCCTGAAATTCAACTGCCAGGAAATATACAGTATCTTGATACAGTGAATTTGTCTAATATCAATAGTATGCCAGACACCACATTTGAATTTTTTTCCATGTAATACTTCTGGAATATCATAATTGATCCCGAGGGATTATAAAACTAATTCTAACTCTCCTTAGAGGAAATCCTGGACTCCTTGGATTATCATGAAGGCTGAGGCTATACTATAGCTTACAGTGAAAAGAAAGGGACCAGAGAAAGTAATGGAGGCTGAGTTATTATGTAAAGATTCAGTGAGATGCTGGACTAGCTAACCAAGGACCCACAAATCCAGAAATATGTAAATAGAAAACCACAAAATTTCATTGTTCTATTAGGGCAGGAAAACAGCACCTTGAAGCCACACATGTTTCAGAATTTAAATATTCAAGAGAAATGTTGAAATAGAAATATCAAAAATTTTTAAAGCAAATATTGGAAATAATAAAATCAGTAGATTACCAGCAGAACATAAGGGATGAACATTGAACTATGATGTGAATTTTGAAGAGATGATCTATTTTAGAGAAAGTCATAAAAATGTATCCTGTTGCATTACTTATCAATTTATTTGCCTCAAAGTTTGAAATCCATCCTTCATAGCCTGTTCTGTAAAAATGGATATGGGCCCTTTTCATTTGCCTCTTTTGCCAGTTGGCACAATGTTAATCTTTGTAAGTGGAGGGAGATGGAGAGTCATTGGAGAAGAAAGGGTATTGTTCTCCTTGTGATTCTAGCCTGCTGCTCTTCTCAGGCTCTTACAGCACCCAGTTGTTCCAGCATCAGGTTCCTGCAGGGCTCCATTACCTGACACCTACAATAAACAGTTCCTACAGTGAACTGGCTCCTCTAGCACCTGGCTCCTGCAGCATATGGAAGCAGTGGCACTCAATAGCCAGTAGCTTCCTCCAACATCCTGTCAGGCAACATTGCAATGAATTGTAAGGCATGGTACCTTCCTGTGGATGGCTCCCCAGCATCTCAGAGAGAAGATTTCCAGCAAGTTCAGCAAGCTCAGCATCACAGAAATCCTCCACTATGCAGTGATAGTGTCCCTGAGTCACTAAGATAGTCTGTATCTTAGCCCTTAGGGAGAGAAAATTCCTCTTCCTTGGTGCCCCATCCTAGACCTATGGGGTGCTCCTTATATCTGTGATTCCTGAATTCTTTAGAGTTCTCTTTACTTCTTTAATAGTCAATTTTCTGTTACTCTAATCTCTTATAGACAGTAATTCTTTATATTAAAGTTTGTTTTTTTACCTACTGTGTGGTTTTTGTTTATTGGTTTGAGTTTGCCTTACACACCTGAATACCCTCAATGAATTCACTCAGATGCACAAAGACTATATTTTAAGAAAGTAAAGAGGTGATTCTCCAGGCATAACACCACATAATTTCTGTATCTTTTACAAGAATCTTTGCTGTCAAGATAGAAAAATAGAGGCACAATTATTTGGAAACATGTTTAGGCCCACTTAAGAAAAATTGGTCACTTCCATCCACTTAGAATATACAGGGTGGCCATAAAGTTTGTGTGCAGTTTTGAATTGCACATGAACTTCATGGCTGCACTGTATTTCATTATTATACTGAGGACATGTGTTAAATTATTTGATTATATATCTATCTCTCCATTTTTCAAGCATATTCAAGGTATAGTTCATATTTCATTTGTCCATATATCCGATACACCCAGCAAAGTTCTTAGTACACAGTAGTTACTAAGCAATTTTTTAAATTGTTCTTTATTAAATCATAACTTTGTACATTGATGCATGTATGGAGTTTAGGGTACTGCTTTAATATAAAATGTGAAATGCTTACATTGAACTAAGTAACACATCCATCACAATTATACTCATTTCTTAATAGTTTTGAAATGTACTATTGCATCATGTACATTAGGTGAGGTCCCCCCCGAATACCCTATCTCTTCCCATGTCCCCCCTTCCCTCTCTCCTCTCTCTCCTCTTCCCTTCTACTTTCTTAATCATAATTAGGTTTTGCCATTCGTATGGGTGTGTAGGTCATTATATATTGATTTCATAGTAGTATTGAGTACATTGGATACTTTTTTCCATTTTTGAGATACTTTACTAAGAAGAATATGTTATAGCTCCATCCAGGTAAACATAAAAGATGTGAAGTCTCTTTCACTTTTTATGGCTGCATAGTATTCCATGGTGTACATATACCACAAGTTGTTAATCCATTCATGGATTGATGGGGACTTGGGCTGTTTCCATGTCTTGGTTATT
Organism: Arctocebus calabarensis; assembly: GCA_963573935.1. NCBI lineage: Eukaryota > Metazoa > Chordata > Mammalia > Primates > Lorisidae > Arctocebus > Arctocebus calabarensis. The sequence continues at coordinate 27,230 of CAUYON010000718.1, forward strand.
ATGAATTGGGCTACAATAAACATTCTGGTGCATTTGCCATTCTGGTGCATAGCCTGCTGCTCTTCTCAGGCTCTTACAGCACCCAGTTGTTCCACCATCAGGTTCCTGCAGTGCTCCATTACCTGACACCTATAATAAACAGATCCTGGTGCATTTGCACCAGAATGTTTATTGCAGCCCAATTCACAATAGCGAAGACATGGAAACAGCCCAAGAGGTAAAATAATTTTTGATCACCTGGGTATATACCTAGTAGAGGAATTGCAGGATCAAAGGGTAGGTCTACTTTTAGTTCCTTGAGTGTTCTCCAAACTTCTTTCCAAAAAGGTTGTATTAGCTTGCATTCCCACCAGCAGTGTAGAAGTGTTCCCTTATCTCTGCATCCATGCCAACATCTATAGTTTTGGGATTTTGTGATGTGGGCTAATCTTACTGGAGTTAGATGATATCTCAAAGTAGTTTTGATTTGCATTTCTCTGATGATTAAGAATGATGATCATTTTTTCATGTGTTTGTAGCCCACATGCCTGTCTTCATCAGAGAAGTTTCTGTTCAAGTCTCTTGCCCACATAGAAATAGGGTTATTTATTCTTTTCTTATTGATTAGTTTGAGTTCTTGGTAGATTCTAGTTATCAGACCTTTGTCTGAAAAATAACCTGCAAAAATCTTCTCCGATTCTGAAGGTTGTCTGTTTGCTTTACCTACAGTGCTCTTGACTGTGCAAAAACTTTTTAGTTTGATCAGATTCCAGTAATTTATTTTTGGTGTTGTTTCAACTGTCCGGGGGGGGGCCTCCTCAAAAATATTCTCCTAGGCCAATTTCTTCAAGTGTTTTCCCTGCACTCTCTTCTAGTATTTTTATAGTTTTATGTCTTAAGTTTAAATCTTTTATCTAGTGAGAATCAATTTTTGTCAATTTTTGTTAATGGTGAAAGGTGGGGGTCCAGTTTCAGTCTTCTATAGGTTGCCATCCAGTTCACCCAGCACCATTTGTTAAATAGGGAGTCTTTCCCCCACTGAATATTTTTTTATAGGCTTGTCAAAGATCAAATGATGATAAGTAGCAGGGTTCATGTCTTGGTTCTCTATTCTATTCCATAAATCTACTGCTCTGTTTTTGTGCCAGTACCATGCTGTTTTGATCACTATAGATTTAAAGTATAGCCTGAAGTCTGGTAATGTGATACCTCCTGATTTGTTCCTATTTCTGAGTAATGTATTTGCTATTCGAGGTTTTTTTCTGATTCCATATAAAAGGAAGTACTATTTTTTCAAGTTCTTTGTAGGACAATGGTGCTTTAATAGGGATTGCATTAAATCTATAAATTGCTTTGGGTGGTATGGAAATTTTAATGATGTTGATTCTTCCCAACCATGAGCATGGTATGTTTTTCCATTTGTTAACATCTTCAGCTATTTCTTTTCTCAGAGTTTCATAGTTCTCTTTATAGAGATCTTTCACATCCTTTGTTAGGTAAATTCACAAATATTTCATCATCTTCTTCGGCACTATTGTAAAAGGAATAGAGTACTTGATTGTTTTTTCAGCTTGACTACTGTTGACCTATATAAAAGCTACTGACTTCTAAGTATTAATTTTGTATCCTGAGATGCTTCTGTATTCCTTGATCACTTCTAAGAGTTTTGAAGTTGAGTCCCTGGGATTTTCCAGGTATAGGGTTTTTTTTTTATTATTATCTTTATCATTAAATCATGGCTGTGTACAATAGTGTAATCAAGGGTACAATGTGCTGGCTTCATATACAATCTTAACTATTTTCATCAACCTGGTTAACATAGCGCTCCCAGCAATTTCTCCATTATTCTATGAAGACATTGTATTCTGCATTTAACAAGGTTCGCCTGTATCCTTCTAAGATGCACCGTAGGTGTGGCCCCACCAATTACCCTCCCTCCACCCCTCCCTCCCCTCACCCCTCCCTACCCTTTCTCCTTTCCCTATATTCTTGTGTTATAGTTGGGTTATACCATTCATATGACAGCTATAAATTAACTTCATAGTAGGGCTGAATACATTGGATACTTTTTCTTCCATTCTTGAGATACTTTGCTAAGTAGAATACGTTCTAGTTCCATCCATGTAAACATGAAAGAGGTAAAGTCTCCATCTTTCTTTAAGGCTGTGTAATATTCCATGGTATACATGTACCACAATTTATTAAACCGTTCATGGATTGATGGGCACTTAGGTTTCTTCCATGACTTAGCAATTATGAATTGGGCAGCAATGAACATTCTGGTACAAATGTCTTTGTTATTATGTGATTTTTGGTCTTCTGGGTATATACCTAGTAAAGGAATTATAGGATCAAATGGCAGGTCGATTTTTAGATCTCTAAGTACTCTCCAAACATCCTTCTAAAAGGAACGTATTAGTGTGCATTCCCACCAGCAGTGTAGAAGTGTTCCCTTTTCTTCACA